>MQUG01003858.1:0-49986 GCA_007213375.1 Steinernema feltiae | reverse complement strand
GTTCTTCCTTTTCCCATATTTGTTCTATTCACCAGCTCCGTTGATGTGAGCGGCTTTCGGCGAGCATTGGTGGCCGCTACGCCGCTCATTGCCATTCGTGTCGATGAGCAGAGTGACGTATTCGGGAATCGCAAGAAATAGGTCTCGCGAGGTTGGTGAATCGCTAGCTGTGGCACTCGAGTGGTGGCGCTCCAGTCACCCTGAAAAGCGGTCGATAAAGGAGCACTAAATTAAACAAAAACGCTTACCGAAAACTGGCCAGAAGATGCGGTAATGAAGAGCCCCGGCGACCTTCCGGCGTGAGAGTCGCGCGGAGCTTTTCTCCGAGGCCTTTGAGTCGGTCACCAGATTCCATCACTGAAATAAAGTAGAATAAAAATAAGCGGAAGGGTGACGATGAATGTAATGAGCACGCATAGGAGAAACGCACACAAACTGCGGCGCCACGCATTGCTAGTACAAGGCAAATTCCCGCAAATACGAATGAAAATTCGCCCTGGGATGTGAGTGGGCAACGTTTCCCACGAGCGCGCCATCTACGCGCCATCACTTCGCAGCGTTCAAAACGCAGATTCACTGAAAGTGGAATTCAGTCGCATGAGAATAAGTGGAAGCACGACGAGATATATAATGGGATAACCAGAGAAACGCGCACAATGCGGCTGCGACGCGCAACAGCAAATGGCAACAAAAATCAACGTTCAACGACCCACAAAGCAGCTTCACATTGCGATGCTCCGTAGGAGACGATGAGAGCGCGAGCGAGTTGCGTTCACTCAACGCGGGTATTTAATTATTTACGAAAAACATTCGTTCGCGCGTCGTAGACGCAGACTCACAAGTCAGCCATACTTCGCTTCGACTGAAATCTCATCTTCGGCAGCACGAAAGCTGGTGCTGGTTGATAGAGAATTTGAACAATCGCCTGGGGTGCGAAAATCATACTCAACAGCAGCCGAAATACGATAAACCACAAGATTTCTCGTAAAAATCATGCTCGCTCCTGAGCAGCAGTAAATGTCGGCTCCCGATCGAGTCTCATCTCGCGAAGAGCTCGCTTCGCTGTATGGATCTTTCCGAACCACGCCCGATGGAAGAACTCGTGGATGCCGCTCTCTCTGTTCTCAGCACAGCGATTGCACAACGTGACAGGCTTGACCGAACCGAAATGCTTATTCCGCATTCATTCATCCGACCAACGACGACGCTTTCATCGCCATGGCGGTCACAAGAGAATCGAAAACAATTTAATTCGCGCATCCGCTTTCGAAAATGCTACCGATCCTTTGTCATGTTGTCTCTTCGAGATACAGTCTTTCGACATTTTGTGCGGCACCCTCTCTGCTTTCATGTAGTTTTCGCGAAGCATGACAGGTCCATTGTGGACCGACGCATGAGGGAAATACAGTAGCTTGATTAGGAGCAACGATGGCCATAATTGAATTGTTCTTCAGTTGTTCTCATGATTGTGAAATCCAGGAGAACTTCTGCCTTCGCTGTCTGAATTCCAGCTTTGGCAACATTCAAGATGGCCTATCACATCAACCCAAACGTGATAATGTGATGCTAATATGATGCTATGCAGTCAGGGCGGGTAAAGTCATCGGTTTACATGAGTTTCAACAGGTTATTTATCACGTTACAAAAGTAGCATCACTGCCGCCAATCAACCCATTGATAGCCATCTTATAGGTAACACTCAATCCTCTCGCTCAGCAGTTTTCAATCCAGAAAACGTCAAGCCTAAAAAATGCGCAGGTTGCATCGATGCTCCTAGTTTCATCCTTGCTGAACTGATAGAAGGATGACCTCCAACCACGTTGAATACGCTCTCAGTCTCGCTGCAATCAAGATTCGTATCGTTCATGAAGAATTCTTTGATTTTATCAAAGGATTCAGGCGAAACAGAGCCAAAAATCTGTTTTTTGTCGACTTCAAACAGCGTTCTTGAACTCCAATTCTCGTAAGCGCCTTTCATCGCCTCGAAGGGTAGTTTCTAGTGTGCCGTAGTCTTTCCTTCATTAAAACTCCCGTATAGTTCGAGACTTTCAAAGAGAGGTCTGTTAACAAAATCCACCAGAAGGTCGTCCAATTCTCTCTCCTGGAAGCCCAGAGCGCAGATAAGCAGCTGTCTGAGGTGCTTTGACCGGAGTTGACGCTTCAGGAAGTTCACTACTTGCGATGTCAGGGCAGATTTGACTTCCCACTTGACGCTTGAAAACCGATTTCCAATTCGAGCTAGAATATCGCTGGGAAGGTCCGTAACGTCCCGGAATTCGATTTTCTCGTAGAGTTTCGGGGCTACGGCACTCAACTGGCTGACATGCACGTTTGACACGAATTCCTAGATATAAGTAAATGTCTGTGTGTTTGTTTTAGAAGCAATAGATTCAGTGATGCCGACGAGTCAGTGACTCGCTAGTCGACTCGCGAGTCAGAAGCGAGTCGAGTCGACTCGCTGACTCGACTCGTCGACTCACCGACAAACGAGTCAGTTCCGAGTCACAAAATTCAAACACGAAAGTGCGCATTGTGATTATTCACATGTTCGCCTCTTCACTATTACGCTCATTATCGAGACTTTTATTGACTTTTTGACTTTTTCCAACGCTATGACACCAAATCACCTTGCAAACAAGCGATGTTACAAATGATTTGAATCCAATAGCAAAAAAAAAAATGCCGACTCAAAACCGACTCATGACTCGACTCGTTTCGACTTTGGAGATACGAGCCGACTCGCCTCGATTTCTTTGGCGAGTCGGCATCACTGAATAGATTCTACAAGCAGCCGAGGTGTGGAGGCTATTGTGTCTCGTATTGTGCCAGTAAAACAGCGTTCACATTTACTAAAATCAGCCTATGAAATCGCGCCGAGAATTCTAGAAACAACGACCAGCGCCATTTTTTCCATTTCGCAACATGTTTTTCCCGCAGTGAGACGTCACGTCACGTTCTAACGGCGCCGCCTCCCTGCTGACACCCTTGAAAGGAGCCCATGAACGCAACGATTCCATTGACTCCGATGGCTCCGCAGCTCCTTTTCCTCGCTCTCTGCCTCTCGCTCGCCCTCTCCATCGCCGCAGAATCCTCCGCGGATTCGGCGCCGCACCTCCGGGCCAAGCGCTACGAGTACAATGTGGTGATGCCCTACAGCTCCGTGCAGATCAAAGGCTCCAATCCGCTGATCGAAGGCATCCGCGCGCTCGGCAAACTCTCCGACATTTTCCGCTACTTTCGGCGATTCTGAAGCTCCTCAGAAGTCAAACGAAGCTGATCTCTTGTTGTTGTTATTAAGTTGTTAAACAGATATCTTTGTATTCGATAAGCCTCACGGGTAACTAAATTAAAATTTCTTTGTAATTGCATTGCTTCACAGCTCGTTTTACAGGTTGGTTTACGTGATGCAAGTTCACTTTAGTTCACTACGAAGATCACATTCCCGGAGAAGGAGGTTTCCACCAGAAAAGTCCAAGTGGGAGGTTCCCAAGTTCTTTGTTCAACAACTCAGGGAGCATTAGCAGGGACGGAATCAACAGGTTCCAAAAAGTGCATACCACCGGTCAATGTAGGACCATAACCAATCTAGGACAGATTAGCGGATAGTCAATTACCTTGTGACGTAATATCTATGTCTAAGACCAGTCGCACAGTCGCTTGGAGGGTTTTCAGTGATGGCCGCAAGCATGCGGTTTGCGTCTACTTTGTCGGTCCTGAATCAAGTCACCTTCTCAAGTCCGCTATTCTTCGCCTCCACCGCCGACGTTTGCATTGCCGGCGACGACAGTCGCGCGTTAACATTAGCGATTTGGATGAAAATGTGCACCTGAGAATCACCCTCTATAATAAAGCGCAAACCAACGGTATGTTTGTGTGTGTGTCTGTGTGTTTTTCCGTCCGCACCGGCGTTATTCGAGACGTTGAAACGACCGGTCGTTCAGAAAACTCAACACAAAAGAGACGACGCCACCGGGCATCAAACTCAGACACCGCGCACAACAGACAAACACACTGCCAATGAGCCACCGCGCGCACGTCTTTCAAACGTTGCAATGAGGATAGATGTCAGATGTCTCATTTTGCGACGAACCCGTTGTTTGTTGGAAAGAAGCAAAGTTAAGGAACGGTTCAACTTGGAATTAAATGGAAATTATGTCAGTTTCCAAACGCTGATAAGCTGTCGAGTGCGAATATAAAAATCGTCGTGATGTGCTTGCAATTTGCGCTCGCTCCAGCTCCAGTTGAAAATTCAAAATTCAAGCTGTTCAAGCTTACAATCACAGTTAAATAAAGGCGCGGATTGCGCGCGCTTCAGCGTTTATGTTTATTAAACAAAAACAATAAAACAATTAACCAGAGAATCATTGATCACTCAGAAGTAGCTCATGTGAATGTCGTTGTAATCGGCCTCCTTTTTCTGGAACACTGTAAGATGAATGCTCTGTTCAGACTCACAATCACAAGCTTCTCAATTTACGTTCGTAAAACCCATCTTTAAATTCAAATTTGGTCTTGAAAAATTTCTCCAGCTGCTCAACAGTCGCTGTACTAGCGCAAACATAAAAATCACGGCACTCAATTTCAAATCCTTTTGGCGCTTGCCAGCTGTTGTGCGCTTCTTCGAAGAGTTTAAAAGGTACGCGGTAGGTAGGAGCTCCCAACCAGAGTCGCTCGAACCAGGGTCTCTACACGAAAACCTCCAATAGGTCGTCAAACGTTTCATTTTCCAATTTCACATTATGAACGTGGAGCATTCTCAGGTAGTGTGACCGCAATTGCCGTTGTAGGAAGTTGATCAACTCGGTCGATGCTGGCTCGTTCATGACCCCTCCGAGCTACGAAATGCTTGCAAATTGTGTTCCCATTAGCTCGAGCACACCGTATGAGTCGCGACATAGGGAGAAATCAATGAAGTTGAAAAGTTTTGGAGCGACAGCCGTCAGCAGCTCCAAATCAGCAAAAGAGGGAATTCTGGAAAAGCGGATGAATCGGGTTTGCGCTTCTGCAGAGGTGATTATCTTCTCTTTGGTTAAGCAACCTGAAGCGGATCGAATTCTATCGAACGAAAGTTCAAATGCTCGGAGATAAGACAGATGCGCGCCAGACAATTGCGCGCCAGACAATGTTTATTTTTTTAGCATTATTTTTAGTCAAGCATTATTTCCTCCATCGGAATGGAGTTGTTTTGAAAGCGTAACCACGGATCTAGGACGAACAAACAACGGACAAGAAGGATGGCATAACGCATTCCGCTCTAATTTTGGATCGAACGCACATCCACCACTGTCGAAAGTTATTTGTGCTTTGAAGAAAGAAGATCAGAGAGCTAATGATCGTCTTAGAAACCATGAACTCGATCCCACTAGACCCATCGTTGGCTTTCCAAGAAAGGCTATTTACATCAAGAATGATTTAGCCATCAAAGACTTGGTAACCGGTTACTATGCGATTCCTGAAGATGAGCGAACAGATGAAGAGCTTTTGCAACTTCTACTTGTTGAGCTGAGCGAATGGTTTGTTCCTTGTGATCAACAGCAACCGACATGCTCACGTTCACTTGCAGCCCAGGTTCACTGTCGTAGTTTCATATCTTCTAGTTGTGTGGTCTAATTTAGACATTGATTTGGCCTGAACAACAGACTAACGCTTGTCAGCAAGGGATGCCGAACGCTGCAGCACATCCCTTCGAGCAAGTGGCGAACTGGGAAACAGATGCACTGCACCCGGACGACGGAAATGGGATTAAAAGAAGTGAATCCACGTGACTAAAATGTACTAAAATGGAACAACTTTAAATATCTTTATCTTTAAAAGTCGTATTTGTATCAATATTAAATGTTATTTGTTAAGAGAGGAGGATTGAAGAAAACCCATTTTCGGTCGCGTCGAGTGATTGAAATTGACGCGACGAACGTTCTTTGCGACCTCAAACTGGCCATGGAAACACTATTTGGCCGAAAAAACGCTAAAACTTGTCATTTGCTGACCAATCGTGCACTTGGCCGTCGCGCGCAACCGCACAAATCGAATTTTCAACCCCTCAGAATTACTCGAAACGACCGAAAAAGGTCAGTTTCGGCAGAGAACAGAGTCATTTCCCACACAAATTTTGATTTCACCATCGAGGTCGCAAGGGCCAAATGTGGGTGGGAGACGAAATTTCAGAAAAATCGGAGACTTTTTTGGAGCGATGTTTAAAGGGTCCAAAGTCATTTTCTGGTTCCCCTACAGCACCTGACTACTATTGTTTACCCAGTATGTTTTTGATTTCCTTTGATAAGAGATAGGAACGAATAGGACGATTTGTCGGCGCTGGTCTTTAAAATGGAAATTTTGTCTAAAGCTACGGAAGCAATGCATTTGGCTCCGTTTTTTTTCTACTTTTACAGAAAGCCAACAAAACAAAGGTTTGTCCAAAAACCAGGCTAAAAATTAGGCTAAAATACAAAAAAATTTTTTTTACAAAATACGTGATTAAAGACGACCACATGTTTACTAACGAAGCGATCATCAGAGAGAATCTTCCATAAAGATAAAAGACTTGCAAACATCTCACTTTTAGTGTTATCAAACTGGGTTACGGTTGTCTTGATTTTTGCTCTTCTTTCAGACTCAGACTGTATTAAATGGATAATGAGCCTCCTAAGTCTACGAATAACGTTCAAATGGCGCTGGACGCCGAGTACATTCAGCACAGCTTGGAATGCGATAGGTTACGAGAAGAGAACGCGTTTTTGCGCAAAGAATTGGAAACTTTGAAAGAACTCCGTCGAATCGAAATTTTGCGAAATTTTGCTATTGAAAGAGAATTAGAAATCGAGCGTAGAATTGAGGAGATGTCGAAATTTTGAATATTGTTGCAATAAATCCTAATCATTTAATATTGAATTTTTGCGATTTTGGCCATTTCTGGACTGGCTCTGTCTTCCGGTGTATAGGTTGTAGCTAAAGAGTAGGCGCACAGAAGTTGGTTGTATACAGAAACTGCCAATAAGGATTAGTCTTCGAGAAATGTGGTCTTGAAGTTGAAAAAGGTTCGAGGTGGCATGTTGAGAATTAGTTGTAAAAAGCTAAAAAGCTACCTTTCTCTTAGACAATTAGTGGCTTTTCGATGGAGAATGACGAGTTACATAAGCCAAATGTGTTCTTAAAGTTTGAAAATGAGTTCTCGAAGCGAAAATGTCGATTTTGTAGGAAAATTGTAATTTTGGTGTATTAGCCAGATACGTGCTTCAATCAAAAATCAAAAAAGCTTTATCTCATTGTCGTTATGGTTGTTTTTGCTGAGTTTTGATGGATTACGTATATAAACGTCCAACTTGAAAAAGCTATTGGAAGCAATTTCCTGATTCACGTCGAGACCCGACTTATGGACGATTTGAGAAACGTTCAGATTTCTCTGCAAAGATTGCGTAAAGTCGGTTTTTCAACTTGGAATTTTGATATTTAGCGAATTGTATGACAGTTTTAGAGTAAACTCACCTGCGCCGCCTATAATGCCAGTTCTATAATCTGCTAGGTCTTAATCTGCTCAGCGAGTTTGGAGGCAAACTGAATGCCGATAGATGCTAGAGGAGCGCAACAGTCAAGTTTGCATCAGGCGAGATCAAAATCTCGCCTGATCGAACGCGCGCCCTCCGAACTATGTCATCTCCACGTGCATTCGTTCATCAAATGAGACGCCAAGACATTCAAGGAATTCGTGGCTATGCGATTATCATCGTCGTTCTCTATCATCTCTGGCCGGTGGTGTTCTCGAATGGATGGCTTGGGGTTGATATGTCCGTTAAGCTCAATTTTTCGCGTATTTTAAACGTTTTTTAGATTCTTTGTGCTGTCTGGTTATCTGATGACCTTGCTGTACGCCAAGAAGATTGTCAGTTTGAGTGGAATTTTCAAATTTTACGAGAAAAGGCTATGTAGGCTGCTTCCGATGTATTCACTGCTGATACTGGGATGCTTGGTTGTTGGCAAATGGATGCTCGTCGAGGTCGAATTTGATTTTCTGCGAATTGACGCTGCTGTTTCGCTTGTTATGGGAACGAACGTGCGAGATTTCCTCAAATGGAACAAGTTCTACACGCAGGTAGGCCGGAATTAAATGAGAAATATCGAAGTTATCTGTTCAACCAGAATTTTAACCCAAAAAAGTGAGATTATTCAAATTTAACTTTTATCCTCGCGTTTTTCACGACTATGTCGACTCCCTCCTTTTACCGTTTTTACGACTTTGGATTTTTACGCTAAAGCGTTGGAGCGGTTTTACGTTGGATACGCTAGAGCAGCTAGCTCAGACCCAGCAACAAGTCGCCGAAAAACCAACTTTTGCAAAATTTGGTTTTTCTAGAAATTTTTTGACTAAAAAACGAGGTTATAGACCTTGTGGAGGTTTGATTTGTTAAAAAAATCGCCAAAATCTGGCCTGATGGATTTATTGTTTAAACGTCATTTTCCAAATCTCTACATCTGAGCGAATTTCTACGTTTTTCAAGCAGTTGTAATCTGACTTGTTAACCGCAATTTTTCGCCTTTAAATTTCATATTCATGACGACTTCCAATTTATTGCGTTTATTACGACTTTTGCTAGATTTCAATCGACTCAGATTAACCTCAGCAACAAGTTACTGTAGCTGAAAAAGCAATGTTTGCAAAATTTGTTCAATATTTTTCGATTTTTTTAAATTTTAGCATCGGAAATCCGACTTGAACACTAGACTAGCGAACTTTCAGTTTAAAGCGTTCATTACAACTTTTGCTAGGCTAGGCGTAGCCTCAGCAACAAGTTTCTGTCAAAAACAAGCCGAAAAGTCAAAAATTGCAAAATTTGGCAAAATGTTTGGTGTTCTAGAGATTGTTGACTAAAAACAAGGTTTTAGACCTTGTCGGAGCTTCTCAATAGGTTGAATTTGTTAAAAGATCGCGGAAAACTCAAAGCAGGACGATTGGGCGCCGCCGTTAGGATGCCTGCTCAAGTGTATTCTTTTCATTGCTTTTGAGGATGGATGGCTTCGTAGAGCACTGCACATATAGGCGCCCAATCATAAAAAAAAACGCGCAAAAATAATGAATTTATTGTTTAAACGTCAGTTCCCAAATTTCTACAATTTTTGAATTTTCACTTTCCCAAGCAGTTGAAATCCGACTTGAATGCGCCACTTGACTATCGTACAATGATCCCCTTCATTTCCAGCTCCCCTACGACTACAAATTCCTGCAACACACGTGGTCTCTGGCCGCTGAAGTGCAGTTCTACCTCGTAGCCCCCCTCTTCTTCTACCTCCAGAACAGACATCCTCCCTACGGCTTTCCACTCGTCAATCTCTTCATCCTCTGTCTCTTTCTTCATTTCTACTTTGTCTCAAACGCGCTCGAGTATTTCTTCCCTCGTTTCTGGGAATTCCAGATTGGATCTCTCGCTGCCACGTGCAAATTCAGTCCAAAACCCAAGCTGCGACTCGTAGCGTTGTTCTTTGTGCTCTGCCTGTGCGTTCCTAAATTGGAGCTTCCGTTTGCGCCGAACAACCTGAAGATGCTAACGGCAATAGCTACGGGAGCAGCATGTCAATTGCCCAGCAAAACCTCCGCTTTTTGTCCGTTTTCAAACCGATTTTTGACGCATTTCGGCGACATCTCCTACGTTCTCTACTTGCTGCACTGGCCGGTGATCTTCTTCTGCCACTACTACTTTGTTCCTCTCCTCGCTCCGGTCAATTTCACCGTTTTTGTCATCTCCTACGTGATGTCTTTGATCCTCTTCAATGTCGTCTATCTTGGTCTCTCCGTTCTGGTGCACTACTATGTGGAGAAGCCGCTGCTGGGCGAACTGAGCAGAGCGAAGCGATTCACATTGGTCTGCTATGCGTTGAGCTGGAGCCTGATATTGGTTACTTACCGGAGTGGAGATGAAAGTCTCGGAAGCGTCAATGAATTCGGTGAAAATGGTAAGTTAAAGCAGCAAGTAAGCCTAGAGCAGTATGGAAAGACGGCAGCGACAAACCACGAGCCGGATCATTTAGCGAAACGATTTTGATTCTGATACCGTAATGCCCCTTAACGTCTTAATGCCTCTTAAAGGGTTGATCAAGGACTCACAAATCCAGACGCTTTCACTTCAAATGAGACGCCGGTTTTTGACAAATCAGGTCAACTGATAGTCTTGATAATGCATTGAGCTTTCCGGCTTAAGAGCTGTCGACCTAACTCGACAATGCATGCGATCTGGGGCGAGTTTTAGCAAAATTTGTCTTTGAGAAGATGTTCGCAAGGCTTCATTCTATCTTTTCCTGTTGATTTGGTGAAATTTGATGAATTATCAGTCGAGAAGCATCAAATTCAAGAATGACTGTCTTGCTGGGCGTGAATTCCTTGGCCAAACCAGGTCCAAACACGCTTCCGCTTAACGCTGCGCTATCTTACCGTCACCGTCATTTTAGCAAAATCAGTACCTTGGCTTTTCGTGTTGATTTGCTGCAAATTCAGCCGAGAAAAATCAATTTCAAAAATGGCTGTTCTTTAGGGAGGTTCTGGTGCAATTTTGTGGGTTTTTGAGCGTTTTTACAGGTTGTTTGCTGTATAGATGGTGACCTGATAGCCAGTGAACGTGTTTAGCTTTGAATTTGATTATAATACATGAATTTGCACCAAATCAACACGAAAAGATAGAATGAAGCCTTGCGAACATCTTCACAAAGACACATTTTGCCAAAATTCGACCCAGATCGCTTGCGTAGCCGAGTTAGACCGGCAGCTCTTAAGCCACAAAGCATAGAAAACCAATTTCCATTTCACAAAGCTTGATAAATCGCGTTGTCAAGCATTCCGAGTGCCTATTTCAGATACATCAATCTATTGGAGCAACCTGATTTTCCACGACCCTATCTGGCCTCAAGATCATCTCATTTCCAACGCTATCAACAGAAACCAGCAAATGTTCAAGCTCGGCCTTCCCCTACCTCCCAGCTGCTACTTCAAAACCGACTTTGTCTTCTGCAAAACCTCGGTTTGTAAAGCAGAACTCTGTAATTCAATCCAAAATTTCAGACAACAAGCGCGAAGCTCAAAATCATGGTAATAGGCGACGATTTCAGTCTGCGTCTGTTTCCTGCTATCTATGAGCTCCTAAAGCTTCAATTTGCCACTTTGGAACATGTTGCAATCACAAATTGGGTCTACCCTGATCAATTCGACCTGGCAAGGCTCGATTACGTCCAAAAACAGCAATTTGACCTGATATTCGTTGTAAACGAGTGAGTTTCGCTTGAATTTTGCTCAAATTACGGTAATCTAGTTACTACGGCTTGTTCACAAGTCCTTTTTCGCCGCAGGTAGGCGATGACCACGTCAGCACACTGGCTTTGAACAGGCTGCTGCTTCTCAGCAGCTCCACAAAGGCGCTCATCCTCTCTGGCGCTCTTATGCGGTTTCCATCGCATGAATTCCTCGCTTCTCCCATTCTCGAAGTCACCAGGCGGCTGTATTTGAACAAGAAATGGAAGGATTTCGCTCGGTATCCCTATCAGGCCGGTTTTTGCGCGAATCAAACGTCATCAAGGGGCTAATTTAGGATTTTTTCGATCAACATAGTAGCAGCTTTGAGAGGATTAATCGCCTAATCGGCAGCTGTCCGAAATGCATCTACTTTGACTTGCAAGCGCCGTTCTGCGATGACGAGCGCGTGTACTGTAGACGATTCGACGAGAAGAGTCTCTTGAGCTACTACAACGACCATCGACTGCTGTCGGCTGCGGGAGTGGAGAAGATCATGCCGAGTTTGAGTCTTTTGATCGAGCGAGTGTTGAGGGAAGTAAAGTAGAGTTTTCTCATGCGTACGGAGTGCCCCGTGCATGAATTACTGACTATTTTCGGCCATTTCGAGTGATTCTGATGGCATGAGAGTTCTTCGCGACCTCGAATTGGTCTAGAATGGCCATGGAAACACAGGTTCGTGGCTGAACGGCCGAGAAACGACGAAAATTCATGATTTGCTGGTCAACTTGGACTTAGAAAAGCGATGCGCGTGGAAAAGATTTTTTTTGGCCGCGATTTTTTTCAAGTACCAAATTACCGCAAAGGAAATGATTTTCTAGGAAATGTAGGGTCCCCCCTAAGTTTTATAGCTCAAGACTGAGCTGTCCTAGGAGGTGTTGGAGCCGAAGATCAGGGAGTACTTGAACGGAATGACGGTCTTGAACTGGACCAACAGCTGGGGGAACCCCGCAGAAGAACTCGGAGAACTCGCCGTCGGCGTCCAGAAGAACGTCAGCGCTATCGTCGACAAGACCATCGCGGTGTTCTTCCTGGACTACGGTACAACCGTCCTCGCGTTCACCGGCCTCGCCTTCGACGACGTCTTCTCGTTTCCGCTCGAGAACGAACGGAAAACGCGCGTCGACGTCTTCGTCACCAATCGATTCGAGTACAAACTTCACCACGCGCTCGACAGCGGCGGCATGCAGACCTGGACTGATGAGTTGGTGTGTCCCGAAGGGTGCGTCTTCCGCTGCGACCACACATGCACACGCATAACGTTAATTCAGGAGCCACGTCTCCTACTCCGAGTTCTTTGACTTCTTCTGGCCCAAACTCCATCCCAAAAGCGAAATCAACTACTTTGGGCTGACGTGGAGCTCCTCGTACATGCGCGAAGCGCGCGTTCAGCCGCCATCGTCCACCGCGCAATTCGGTCTGACGTTCGGATGGCGCAGTTGGGGCAGACGCAACTGGATCTTCTCCAGAAGCGGAGTTCAAGTCGTCTTCGGGATGAAGTCGGTGCGTCGTCGAACCTGACGATCACAATCGTCTTTGCGGAATTGTGTTTCGAACGTATTAAAGTGTTATCGGTCGTAATTATAGTTGTCATTAATTGCGAGAATCAAACTGTATCTGTAACAACAATAAAATCAACAAATAACAACAAAAATAAGACGCTATTCGACATCCGACTCGTCGGACACTTCAACAACTTTACGTTTCGACAACGTGGCCTCCTTGTCCAGAGGGCGAATAATTCTTCCAGCCTAAAATTCAAACTCATTACAGTCGCTGATGCAAAGTGTTCGGCTACCTCGGTCCTGACAGCCTGTTTAGTCAACTCCTTGGTCACTTGCACGGGATTCCAGTCTCTGCCGAGCGGCGTCGTCAGTGAAGCCTCGTAATCATCGATTGTGGTAAAGGGGAACGGAATCTCGTTCGGCTGCAGCTTCTCAACGGCAGAGTCGACGTTTTCGCGAATGATCAAACCGACGTTTGCACGATCTTTCCGCTTTTGTTCTTTGGCTTTTAAAATAAAGCTAAAATCAAAAGGTTGACCTCTTGGGATACGGTAGCAGCTCCTACCGCTTATTGGGAGCCTTCTTCTCGACCCCGGGACCTGTCCACGATCCCCAGCCAAGCAAATTGAGGTCGATGTCCTTCTTCTTCTCCATTCCGTGAACTTCGTCGCGTTCCTCCTCGAAGTCAGCAATCACATCGTCGTCTTCAAATGCTGCGGCTAGAGCTTCTTGTTGTAGCTCTAAAACTACCGTAGTCTTCGCCTTAGATTATTCAGACCCACCTTCTCCAAACTGATCTACCGTATCCATCACTTCCTTGTTCACATCGACCAACGCATTGTTCTGAATGTTCAAAAAGTCCTTCGGATTCAGCGAGATCTCATCCTTCTCATCAGATTTGCTCTTTTTCGGTTTTTCCTGTGGTTCGGTCGGTCTCGGACGCTTGTTCGCCTTCTTTTTCTTGTCCGACTCGTCTTCCGCGAAATGGACCGATTTCTTGACTGAGGAGATGATTGTCGTGTCGATGTCGTCAAAGATTTTATCGATATCGCGCCGTGAGGCTTTCTTCAGGGGTTCTAAATAGCGCGAATCAAAGAAAGGATCATATTTTCGAGGAAAATAAACATGACTCAAGTGAAGTGATTCAGACCGCGTATGTCAATAGCACATGACGTGGCCCTACATGTGGACAAACGACTGGCAAAGATGAACGCAATCGACCAACGCGCAAATTCATTTAAAATTGAAATTTAAAATTGAACTCACTTGAGGTCTCTTCTTCATCCTCGTCTTCCTCATCGCTTTCCTCCTCATCTTGCACTTCTTCATCCGCCTCAGCTTCATCACCGACTTCCTCTCCCTCCTCGACTGGCTCCTCTTCATCCTCAACCTCGGAATTCTCCTCCTCTTCGTCGTCCTCTTTGCCCACAACAGTCCAATCATTGTCCTCAGCGAACAGCGCCTTCTTCTGCCCCCTCTTCGCCTTCTCGAACTGCGCGTTGGTCACCGGTTTCAACGCCGGCTTGGTCTTCTTCGCCTCACGGAGCTTCGCGAGTCGATCGCGCAGGTAGGGGTTCTCGCTAGCTGTCAAGATGTTCTTATCTTCATTTGCAGCGGCCTCGGCGGCTTCACGAAGAATTTCGCCAACGGTCTTCTTCTTGGCGACCGCCTCTTCGCCGTCCGATTGATCCGAATCGCTCTCGAGGCTGTGCTTGGTGCGCAACTCTTTACCGAGGTTCATGTGGTCGTCGAGGAACGATTTCAGTCCTTCGCTACGTGAAGCGTACTTCACAAGCTGCTGCTTCCACTTTCCCTTGGTGCTGTGACGCAAACTACCACGTTCCTATAAAAATGACCATTCCAAACAAGTCTAAAGTCATTGTTTTACCTCAATACGGTCAAGCTCAAGCTCGGCGAGTTTCTCTTTGGCCGCTTCAGGGTCTCTGGTAACCAAATCCTCGAATTCCTTAATCAACTTCTTGCGCTGTTCGCGTTTCTTGATCCGATGGAACTTTTTACTCTTGATTTTCGCTTCACGCTTCATCTTCGCCTCTCGGTAGCTCATAAGCGCGCGAAGACGCTGCATCTCGCGGCACTTGGACTTTGCCTCCTTCAGACTCATCGTTTTGATGATCTCTCGCTCAGCCTCGGTGTAAACTTCCTTGTTCGTCAAGTTACTTTTGCTTCCGTTCAGGACTTCGCTCATTTGCTTCTCAAGCTCGGTTCTTGGGGTAAATTCCTCAGCTTTCTCCGCGCCAGTTCGGATCTTAATCGGCTCGCGGTCAAGAGGGAAGAGCAACTGTTCGGCTGTACGATTATCAGCAACGACTGCGTCCCAAACTCGGAGATCTTGTCTAAAAAAATTACCTGTTTACGGCCCTGAAAGGTGCAAAACTCACTTGATTTCTTTGTAAGCAATGGAGCTTTCCAAGCGCTCCTTCGCCTGACGATGCATAGGAGTTTCCAGGGTCCGCCCGCCATACTGTGACTTCTTCCCCTTGGGTTGGCCAATATTCAGCTGCTTCTTGGCAGCCTCTAAGGCCCTGCAAGAGAATTAACGATAAAACAGGAGAAACCAACGAAAACCTACGGTGTGGACTCGAGGCCGCTGAGCAATTCGGCAACGGTGATTTTCGCGACTCTCTTCATCATCACTTTTGGAGGCGGTTTCTCAGTGCCGATCTGAGAGACCGTTTTCAAGAGCTTCTCATGCTCGGCGTCGTTGAAGTCGGAGTCCGAATCCGACCACATGGTTGTGAGTTGGGTCTGCAATTCAAAACTTAATTTCTGACTATCAATAAGCACTATCGCAGAGAGCAAAACGCGAAAATTGAAATCGTGAATTAGAAATTAATTTAAAATAAATAATCTACTCTCTAAATTGTATGTTCTGGACTTTCGCGCTCCAATTCTATCAGAATATGGTTTGTAAACAGCTCTGACTAATCCGAGAACAGCAAAAACCTGATATTCTGCATATAAACACAAGACAATAGCGCATTCAAGTATCAACACATCGCCAACATCAAAAACGACTGGAGAACGAGCGCCGCAAAGCAGCCACAACCATAGATTGGGCCTGAACGTGAAAAATGAGGTTACAACCAGTCAAAGTGTTATCTACGTTCAGCGCTGAGCACTACCAGAACAGCAAAATACCAACACAACGTTGATTATAGCACAAAACGGCCAAATCCATGATTGTCGCTAGACAACGCGGCTTGGCTCACTTGTACTCAGCCAAATTAATCGCTTTCGACAATTAGCACCCGAGAAGCAAGCCTAAACTCTCCGAAATCGCGAAAACAACTCCAAAACAGAAAAGCCCATTCACGAGAAACATTGCAAACACCGCAAAACTGAAATCGAGCGTCTCCCTTTTCCAAGTTTTCTTTCAATTTTTAAATCGTACGGTAATTGAGCGATCAGGCAACGCTGACTAGGTGCCGCCCCTCGCTCGCCTAATGTCCGGTGTGCAGTGCAGCGTGAATGGCGATTGCGTCAGCGGTCGGTCGATCGAGATTTTCAGTGAATTTTCAGTTTTCGTTTCTTTTCGTTGATTTTCAGTGTATTTTCGAAATTATTGATGCTCGATTGCTTGTCGGTGTTGTTTGCAATGTTTCAGTCATTCAATTCGTTTGCAATGTTTCAGTTATTCAATTCGTTTGCATGTTTCAGTCATTGAATTCGTTGCTTTTGTTACGGCGCGCGATTAGATTACCGTTGCTGGTCGATGATTGTAGCACAAATCGTGTCAAATCATTTGCTATTCGAATATTTTTCACATTTTCATTGCTTATCGAATGTTCGCGCAGAGGGCAGTCGCCCACTGATCTCTTTGTTGGGTCGGTTGACGACCGGTTCTCTTCTGTTGACACGTGGATGTGTCGTGCGCGTCTGTCTCTCGACTATCGATGCAAAGTTTCATTACTCTGATTAATTTTATTCTTTAAGGGAAAATGAAGAAGGCGAAGCCAACAAGAGAAGAGAAGGAAAAGGCGCCCAAGCCGAAGACCGATGCCGCCGCTGGAAAGGATGGTGGGAAGAAGACCACCAAGCTCGCGTTGGGCGTCAGCAAGGATGAGAACTACTCCGACTGGTACACGCAGGTAAATTTGTTGTTGTTGTTGTCACTGTCTCTAATTGAATTGTTCAAGGTTATCACCAAGGCTGAAATGATCGAGTACTACGACGTGTCTGGCTGCTACATCCTTCGCCCGTGGTCCTATGCTATCTGGGAGCACATCCAGCAGTGGTTCGACAAGGAAATCAAGAAGCTAGGAGTCCGCAACTGCTACTTCCCGATGTTCGTCTCGCAAGCGGTTCTCGAGAAGGAGAAGGACCACATCGCCGATTTTGCACCTGAAGTCGCCTGGGTCACCCGTGCAGGTCAGTCGGACCTGCCGGAGCCAATCGCCATCCGTCCCACGTCCGAAACTGTGATCTACCCTAGCTTCGCAAAGTGGTGCCAGTCGCATCGCGACCTCCCCATCCGAGTGAATCAGTGGTGCAACGTGGTTCGATGGGAGTTCAAGCATCCCACGCCTTTCCTGCGCACCCGTGAGTTCCTGTGGCAAGAAGGCCACACGGCCTGGGTGAAGAAAGAAGAGGCCGAAGAAGAAGTCTACCAGATCCTCGACCTGTACGAAGGGATCTACAGGACGCTGTTGGCTGTGCCCGTGGTCAAGGGACGCAAGACCGAACGTGAAAAGTTCGCTGGCGGCGACTTCACCACAACGGTGGAAGCCTACGTTCCCTGCAATGGTCGAGGCATCCAGGGCGGCACCTCCCACCACTTGGGCCAGAATTTCTCCAAGATGTTCGACATCTCGTTCGAGTCGCAGGAGAGCGAAGGCGGCAAAGCCTTCGCTTGGCAGAACAGTTGGGGACTGTCAACTCGCACCATTGGTGCAATGATCATGGTCCACGGAGACGACAAGGGACTCGTGCTCCCTCCCCGTGTCGCTTGCACTCAGGTGATCGTGCTTGCCGTCGGAATCACCGCCAAGACCACTGAAGAGCAGCGCACCGAGCTGACCAGGAAAGTAGAAGAAGTCGTCGAGACGCTCACGTCCAATGGAATACGTGCTGAAGCCGATCTCCGTGAAAACTACTCGCCTGGATGGAAGTTCAACCATTGGGAGCTGAAGGGTGTTCCCATTCGAATGGAAATTGGACCTCGCGACTTGGAGAAGAATGAAGTATGTGCCGTACTACGGTACAGCGGAGAGAAGAAGGCGCTGGCAATCGCTGACCTGGCAGCGGACGTCCCTGCGCTCCTTGACGAGATCCACAATAACATGTACGAGAGGTAAGCATCTTGATCCTCAAGCTTTGTGTTCAAGTTCACTTTTCAGAGTTGAGAAAGCCCGTGACGAGCACATGAAAATGTGCCTCAACTGGGGCGAGTTCACCGACCTTTTGGACCAGAAGTGCATTATCCTGTCGCCATTCTGTGGACGCCCAACGTGTGAGGACCTGATCAAGAAGGGGAGCGCTCGCGTGGACGCGACGCAGCCCGGAGAGGCCGCGATGGGCGGCAAGAGCCTGTGCGTCCCGCTAGAGCAGCCCAATGAACCACTTCCAGAGAAGTGCATCCACCCGGAGTGCACAGAGAAGGCCAAGTTCTTTACTCTGTTCGGCCGAAGCTATTGATATCGTAATCGTTTGTTTTAAGAGAGATAAAAATAACTTGAATATCTTGTGTTACTTGCACTTTTTTTCTGTTTGTTAATCTTTGGAGTCGTGTACAAGGAGCTCCACGTCAGCCCAAAGTAGTTGATTTTGCTTTTGGGATGGAGTTTGGGCCAGAAGAGGTCAAAGAAATCGGAGTAGGAGACGTGGCTCCTGCAGCTCCTGAATTAACGTTATGCGTGTGTGTGTGTGAGCGCAGCGGGAGACGCACCCTTCGGGACACACCAACTCATCAGTCCAGGTCTGCATGCCGCCGCTGTCGAGCGCGTCGTGAAGTTTGTACTCGAATCGATTGGTGACGAAGACGTCGACGCGCGTCTTCCGTTCGTTCTCGAGCGGAAACGAGAAGACGTCGTCGAAGGCGAGGCCGGTGAACGCGAGGACGGTTGTACCGTAGTCCAGGAAGAACACCGCGATGGTCTTGTCGACGATAGCGCTGACGTTCTTCTGGACGCCGACGGCGAGTTCTCCGAGTTCTTCAGCGGGGTTCCCCAGCTGTTGGTCCAGTTCAAGACCGTCATTCCGTTGTCCTTCAAGTATTCCCTGATCTTCGGCTCCAACACCTACTGCGTGTTCGCTTCGCTCTAAATATTTTCGCTTTTGAACAGAGCGTTTCTCGTCTGCTTGCGGCTGCATCTTGCACAGAAAACACCACTTTTGAGTTCTTCTTACCGCGCGAATCGTCTCCCATTCGAAAAGTTTCGTGAAAATCGATCCGAAGCGCTCTTTGAGCGTCTCCCTCGCGGCTTCTCTCGAAACGTTGTCGTTCTCAACTCAAATCGGAGTCAACTGCAAGTGAATGATACTGGATGATCGCCATTCGCGTCCGCTCTCCTCCTGTAGGAATGTCGCGGCTCTCTCCGCTCCTCCTTCTGTGTTTCTTCCTCCCGTTTGGCTACGCGACCGGAGATCCGAACATCAGTAAGGCGAAGAAAGCGACTTCGCTTCACGTTTGATCCTTCAGCTTGTAACTCAAACCAGCAATTGCTCGAGGGACTCGTGAATTCAACCGGATGGCAGCCGCCGATCGACCTATTCGTCTCCACAATGACTCCGATGACCGGCATCCCGGATGCCGATTTCGCCATTGAAATCTTCGACAGCATCATCTACTGGAGATGACTCAAGCTCCAAGGCACAAGACCCTCTCTCGGAGATATGGTCAGACCACGTGTAGGAGATGAAAACTTTACTGGCTCAGGCGGAAAGCCAAGCTGCGTTGCGACACGTACTCCTGACATCACCGAAACCATCGAACATAGAGTTTCTTATGTTGCGATCAACCGAGTCAAATCGCGTTTGACTTATCATGACCGCTCGTTTGGGCGAAAGACTCGCCAGAGAAGGCATCTTTACTCTCCAAGACTTGGTCAAAACCCAAATCGAACACGTGGACGCACCGAGACTGCGATTAAGAGCGGAAAATTCGGCCTTCCGCACAGATGAGTTGCTCGTGACAGCGTTGTCTCGAGTCGGATCAAATTCAGCGCCAAAACCCTCGACTCAACGCCTCCAACGATTCACCCAGAATCGAGGCCACTCGAATACTCATCGTTTTACCCCGAACAGGGGACCACCCGCGCAAAGACGTCGAATCAGCTCCGCGGGAGAGGCTGTGCTGGAATTCCTCCGTCATCAACGTGATCACCATGAGGAAGGAGCAGGACCCGCGCGAGCCGGACGTTATAAACACCATTATAAATTCATCATTGCATTGTACGACTGTCTAGACAGCTCTGCGAGTCGTCTTCTCAACTGTCTAGACAGCGCGCACTGTCTGAGTTGTGTCTCGACGGTCGCTTTCGTCGAAAAAGCTTTTGACGAGTGTCAACCAATGTTTGATGCGTTCACTGTTAAACCCATACACAACCCAAGCAATAACATCACTGCGCTCGTAATGGCCGACGAGCAGCTCTGTTGATGAGCTGACTACCCGGTTGGGCCCTCCACGGATGACTGGGCAATTGTGGCCGCGAGTCAGATGCAATTATTGCAGCAAAGACCACGACGGTGCCACTATATCCTTCGTCGGTCCACTTCAAATAGTCGCCGGCTGCACCAAACAAGCTTGCAATGCGTTGAGCTCGTTGATCTCTCTCGTATTCGTTCCCGCTGATGTCCGTCTCACATCTGGGCCCCATGCTCCGCGCTACTCCTATGTAGTCGTAGGTGTGATTTGTGATCAGAGGTCGGTAAAAGTAGATGAGGCGGTTAGTAGTAATCTCGCAGCTTCTAAACGAGGTCAGTTACATGCGCAGTGACGAAAGGGTGACCCGGCGTCCCTACTTACTTGGTTTCACAGAGTGAATTGATCTTTGAATGAAAGTAAAAGTTCTCGACGTCAACATCTTCGTACAGGAATCGATTGACCAGAAGGACATAAACTTGAGTACTCATCTCGTTCCCCAGATTGAAGCTGAAGACGTTCTTCTGGAGTTCCGAGTTTCCCAGCTGAGCGGAAAAGGGCTCCCCGTAATCCATGTAGTAAATCGCTATCGTTTTGTTGAGCAGAGTGCCCAGGTATCCCTGTGTTTTGATGGCAAGTGCTCCCAGCATGGCGCCAGCAGTGCTTGGCTCCATGCCGTCCCTCCAATCCACAATGCGTTGTCCAAATTCTGCTGTGTGATCCCTTATGATCGCTTCCAAAAACGTGTGATCGTCCGCTTCATTCTAAACGATTTTTGCACTAAACAACGACGTATGTCAAATCGGAATTGAACGTCACTTTGTAAAGTTCGCACGTTCGAACGCGCGCACTCAGGTGTTGCTGACAGCGTTTGGTGTTTTCAACGTAAAATGCCATTTTCGGATCTATCGAGAGAAATCACTCATTTGGTCGCCAATTTTTGCAAAATCTAACCTCAGAGCGACCTCGGCAAGGCTTCAATCTATCTTTTAAGTCTAATTTTGTGCGAATTCGACTGTCCACGGCCGAGATGCATCGATTTTTTGTGTTCACTTGTGTAGTTGCTGTCTGTGTGGTCGATTTTGAGTGTGGTTGTCTTCCTTGTCTAGTTATTTGCGCGTTGTTGCAGGTGTAGTTTTTGTAAGTGCAGTGCAGGTGCACGTGCAGGTGTAATTTGTTGTAGTTACAATTTGTTGTTTGATTAAAAATCGAAGCACCTCGACCGTGGACAGTCGAATTCGCACAAAATTAGACTTAAAAGATAGATTGAAGCCTTGCCGAGGTCGCTCTGAGGTTAGATTTTGCAAAAATTGGCGACCAAATGAGTGATTTCTCTCGATAGATCCGAAAATGGCATTTTACGTTGAAAACACCGACCGCTGTCAGCAACACCTGAATGCGCGCGTTCGAACATGCGAACTTTACAAAGTGACGTTCGATTCCGATTCGACAATAGCACAACTTGTCCACTTACAGAGCGCATGTCCTCCTCATACAAGAGCATCCAGTGGATGGAGTTGAATTCCGAAGCGCCATTGAATGGGTAAGTGTCCGGTGCAGTTTCATGGCAAATAAAAGCGGCAAAAGTCTAAAATTACCTGATTACCGACTGCGTGTTGTCAGATGCGCTAGACGTACGTTGACCAAAGCTATCTTTTCTATTAATTCACGAAGTAGGGCGGTGTGTCGGTATGAATGACGATTCTTGATTCTGGCCTTGTAGAACACGGGGCCCATGACCGTGTTTTCCAGGTCCTTCAAGTGAATGTGAAGAGCGGCGGAAGAAGAACAGGAACATACCTTAAGTCTCCAAAATGGGAGGAAACTACCGCATTTGTTTGAACCAAAATTAGGGTTTCTCAAAAAGGGCAGCACGATTTCCTTCACAACGTCTGCGCTTGTCTTCCAGTAAACACGAAAGTCTCTCTCATAAATATTTTGGATAAATTCTGCAGGATCTTCAACACTCGCGGCCAGTTCATCGAAGAACGCGGCAACGCGCGAGATGTATGGATGGTCTTTAAATTTTGACAGAACGTGGATGGTAATTCCGAAAGAGCGAAAGAGACCATCAGTGTCAGGAGCAGATCTCCGTCCATAGCGTACAGCGTCTCTAAAGGTCTCCATGACCGATTCGAAAGCTTTTTCGTCCCATTGTCCGAGTTCCGCATGGCTGGAGTTGAAGAGATCGTAGATCTGTGAAACGCCAACGACCTGTTTTCAGGCGCTTGAATTTACGCGTCCTTGCAACTGCGAGGGAGACTTCGGATATCCGGTCGCGTAGCCAAACGGGAGGAAGAGACACAGAATGAAGAGCGGAGAGAGGGACGACATTCCTACAGGAGGAGAGCGGACGCGAATGGCGATAATCCAGCACTCGCGATTCAGGAATCGATGAGTAATCAGGATCGGACTGTTGTTCTCTGTCCGAGGCACTCCGTCTTCGACTTCTGGTGCATCATAGCGTGCCTCGAACAGGGAGAACAGTCAGAACCTGATTACTCATCAGCAAACGGAATCAACTGCGAGTGAATGATACTGGATTATCGCCATTCGCGGCCGCTCTCCTCTTGTAGAGATGTCGCGGCTCTCTCCGCTCCTCTTTCTGTCCCTCTTCCTCTCGTTTGGCTACGCGAGTTGCAAGCCTCCCTCGCAGTTGCAAGGACGCGTAAATTCAAGCGCCTGGAAACAGGTCGTTGGTGTTTCACAGATCTACGATCTCTTCAACTCCAGCCATGCGGAACTCGGACAATGGGACGAAAAAGCTTTCGAATCGGTCATGGAGACCTTTAGAGACGCTGTACGCTATGGACGGAGATCTGCTCCTGACACTGATGGTCTCTTTCGCTCTTTCGGAATTACCATCCACGTTCTGTCAAAATTTAAAGACCATCCATACATCTCGCGCGTTGCCGCGTTCTTCGATGAACTGGCCGCGAGTGTTAAGCATTCTGCACAATTTATCCAAAAGATGTATGAAGGAGAATTTGGTTTTACTGGATGACAATTGAAAATGTTATGAAGGAAATCGTGGTGCCATTTTTGAGAAACCCTAATTTTGATTCACGCAAATGTACAGTACGGTTGGACCCATTTCGAAGACTTCAGGTATGTTCCCATTCTTCTTCCTCCGCTCTTCACATTCGCTTGAAGGAACTGGAAAAGACGGTCATGGGCCGCTTGTTCTACAAGGCCAGGATCGAGAATCGTCATTCATACCGACACACCGCTCTGCTTCGTGAATTCGTAGAAAAGATAGCTTTAATCAATGTACGTCCACCGCATCTGAAACCACGCAGTCGGTAATCAGGTAATTTTAGACTTTTGCCGCTTTTATTTGCCATGAAACTGCACCGGACACTTACCCATTCAATGGCGCATCAGAATTTGACTCCATCCACAGTTTGCTCTTGAAATTGGAGAAAAGGCGCTCTGTAAGTTGACAAGTTGTGCTACGTCGTTGTGCAAAAATCGTTTAGAATGAAGCGGACGATCACACGTTTTTGGAAGCGATCATAAGGGATCACACAGCAGAATTTGGACAACGCATTGTGGATTGGAGGGACGGCATGGAGCCAAGCACTGCTGGCGCCATGCTGGGAGCACTTGCCATCAAAACACAGGGATACCTGGGCACTCTGCTCAACAAAACGATAGCGATTTACTACATGGATTACGGGGAGCCCTTTTCCGCTCAGCTGGGAAACTCGGAACTCCAGAAGAACGTCTTCAGCTTCAATCTGGGGAACGAGATGAGTACTCAAGTTTATGTCCTTCTGGTCAATCGATTCCTGTACGAAGATGTTGACGTCGAGAACTTTTACTTTCATTCAAAGATCAATTCACTCTGTGAAACCAAGTAAGTAGGGACGCCGGGTCACCCTTTCGTCACTGCGCATGTAACTGACCTCGTTTAGAAGCTGCGAGATTACTACTAACCGCCTCATCTACTTTTACCGACCTCTGATCACAAATCACACCTACGACTACATAGGAGTAGCGCGGAGCATGGGGCCCAGATGTGAGACGGACATCAGCGGGAACGAATACGAGAGAGATCAACGAGCTCAACGCATTGCAAGCTTGTTTGGTGCAGCCGGCGACTATTTGAAGTGGACCGACGAAGGATATAGTGGCACCGTCGTGGTCTTTGCTGCAATAATTGCATCTGACTCGCGGCCACAATTGCCCAGTCATCCGTGGAGGGCCCAACCGGGTAGTCAGCTCATCAACAGAGCTGCTCGTCGGCCATTACGAGCGCAGTGATGTTATTGTTTGGGTTGTGTATGGGTTTAACAGTGAACGCATCAAAAATTGGTTTTTACAGCTTCTGACTGCAAGACAGACTCGCAGTTGCTTGAGAAACTTCTTTGTAACGCTGATAACTTGATTCAAATTGAACTTTGAAATTGAAAATTGAACGCTGGACACGAAGCAGTCAGATGTTCGATTTCGAAGACGAACAAACTTTATCCTTTACAACAAACGATTACGATATCAATAGCTTCGGCCGAACAGAGTAAAGAACTTGGCCTTCTCTGTGCACTCCGGGTGGATGCACTTCTCTGGAAGTGGTTCATTGGGCTGCTCTAGCGGGACGCACAGGCTCTTGCCGCCCATCGCGGCCTCTCCGGGCTGCGTCGCGTCCACGCGAGCGCTCCCCTTCTTGATCAGGTCCTCACACGTTGGGCGTCCACAGAATGGCGACAGGATAATGCACTTCTGGTCCAAAAGGTCGGTGAACTCGCCCCAGTTGAGGCACATTTTCATGTGCTCGTCACGGGCTTTCTCAACTCTGAAAAGTGAACTTGAACACAAAGCTTGAGGATCAAGATGCTTACCTCTCGTACATGTTATTGTGGATCTCGTCAAGGAGCGCAGGGACGTCCGCTGCCAGGTCAGCGATTGCCAGCGCCTTCTTCTCTCCGCTGTACCGTAGTACGGCACATACTTCATTCTTCTCCAAGTCGCGAGGTCCAATTTCCATTCGAATGGGAACACCCTTCAGCTCCCAATGGTTGAACTTCCATCCAGGCGAGTAGTTTTCACGGAGATCGGCTTCAGCACGTATTCCATTGGACGTGAGCGTCTCGACGACTTCTTCTACTTTCCTGGTCAGCTCGGTGCGCTGCTCTTCAGTGGTCTTGGCGGTGATTCCGACGGCAAGCACGATCACCTGAGTGCAAGCGACACGGGGAGGGAGCACGAGTCCCTTGTCGTCTCCGTGGACCATGATCATTGCACCAATGGTGCGAGTTGACAGTCCCCAACTGTTCTGCCAAGCGAAGGCTTTGCCGCCTTCGCTCTCCTGCGACTCGAACGAGATGTCGAACATCTTGGAGAAATTCTGGCCCAAGTGGTGGGAGGTGCCGCCCTGGATGCCTCGACCATTGCAGGGAACGTAGGCTTCCACCGTTGTGGTGAAGTCGCCGCCAGCGAACTTTTCACGTTCGGTCTTGCGTCCCTTGACCACGGGCACAGCCAACAGCGTCCTGTAGATCCCTTCGTACAGGTCGAGGATCTGGTAGACTTCTTCTTCGGCCTCTTCTTTCTTCACCCAGGCCGTGTGGCCTTCTTGCCACAGGAACTCACGGGTGCGCAGGAAAGGCGTGGGATGCTTGAACTCCCATCGAACCACGTTGCACCACTGATTCACTCGGATGGGGAGGTCGCGATGCGACTGGCACCACTTTGCGAAGCTAGGGTAGATCACAGTTTCGGACGTGGGACGGATGGCGATTGGCTCCGGCAGGTCCGACTGACCTGCACGGGTGACCCAGGCGACTTCAGGTGCAAAATCGGCGATGTGGTCCTTCTCCTTCTCGAGAACCGCTTGCGAGACGAACATCGGGAAGTAGCAGTTGCGGACTCCTAGCTTCTTGATTTCCTTGTCGAACCACTGCTGGATGTGCTCCCAGATAGCATAGGACCACGGGCGAAGGATGTAGCAGCCAGACACGTCGTAGTACTCGATCATTTCAGCCTTGGTGATAACCTTGAACAATTCAATTAGAGACAGTGACAACAACAACAACAAATTTACCTGCGTGTACCAGTCGGAGTAGTTCTCATCCTTGCTGACGCCCAACGCGAGCTTGGTGGTCTTCTTCCCACCATCCTTTCCAGCGGCGGCATCGGTCTTCGGCTTGGGCGCCTTCTCCTTCTCTTCTTTAGGAGCCTTCTGCTTGCGCCCTTTGTTTTCTTTTCCGGCCATTTTTGCGTCGCAATGTATCTGCGTTCACAAAATCTGGGCGACGAGTCAATGTAAATACGGAAATTTGAATAGTAAGCGATGCCATTGCTGCCTCGTATCGCAGCGCTTCGCATAGAGAATCGCATCGCTTCATTTTGGTCGTTGCAAGACGACCGAAATTGGAGTCAACAGTCGATTGCGCAACAGCATTAGCCGAGCGATATGGCAAAAGTCATTTTCCCTTTTTCATGTTTGTGTCGGATTGTCAGTATTGTCGGATTAAAACTACCCCGTAAAAAATCTCATTTCGACATTCAGTTGTGTGGTTGTTAGATCGTAGGCTGCTTCTACGACCGTGGGATACGCGTACCTGCGGTGCCTCAAAATTGGGTAATTAAACTTACAGGGTAAAACACGTAACAAACAAACAATAACAATTAACATATTACGAAACATCGATTTACATTACGTCGATTTGCTGCCCACCAATCGACCGTACTGTCCGTACTCGGACCAATCCAGTCGACCGATTCCACGTGAGGAATGAGATGGTGGTTTTGAAAACGCGCTAAACGAGGAAAAACGAGTGCAGGCAGCTTAATCAGAAGCTCACAGTTGAATCCCCAGCCGGAAATTGTAACGTTCAGAGAGGCTATTTAATCGAACGCGCCATAATGGGCGATTTGAGCTGGCCTTACAAGTTGGTATTCGGTCACCTCATTTTCGCGATCGGCTCAAAATTCAAGAAATGATTGTCGACGTTTAGATTTCGTTTTATTTCACAAAATGAGATCAGAAATCCGTTTCCCGAGATCGTAAATCCGAAAAAGCTTCCCCATCTCGGCGTCCTCCTTGAATCGCACGGTCATCCTCTGCACAGACGGCACCATCATCAGCAAATTGCTGAGTCGCAGCGCGTAGCAGGGGATTTTCAGCACCTCCCTGTAGTAGTAACACAGTTCCAACGTTATTCGGTCCCTCATTTGGCGACCGACTTGTTCGCTTTCCTCGTTTTGGCCTTCGAGACCTGGAAATTCAAGAATGGAGACAAATGAGACAAAATCGGTTCTTACCGTGACTCCACAGAAGCACCCCGATCAGAGCACAGTATTCCAGCTGCGTAATGTCGAGCTCGCGGAACGGGATGAGCATATTCCGTACGAGGAGATGCATCGACGGACGGAGCATCTCCGAGACTTGCTCCTTGGAATATTCCGACGATTCGGAGTGGAAATAGAGCGCCGGTTCGTTGATGTCGATGTACTCGTTGGTCGGAAGGAGCCAACGGTCATTCCGTTCCTGTTCTTGGCATGTGCGGAAGCTGCCGTCGGTGACGATGAACGCGACGAAGAACGAGCGGAAGAGGAGCCACTGAAATGAGTCTGTATTGGGACCACACACGATGAAAAGCGCGAAAACGATGTCTAGACAGTTGAGACGCAACTCAGACAGTCTAGACAGTCGTACAATGCAATGATGAATTGTCTAGAACGCCGAGTGGCTCAAATCACTGTCTAGACTGTGAAACTCTATTCAGACACTGCGCTAGCGCTGTCTAGACTCACCCTCTGCACAGACGGAAGGTCCCGACACTCGTCAAAGGCTTTTTCGACGAAAGCGACCAGCAGAGGGATCTCGTTGTCCCACACAGGCGCGTTCGTACTGTAGTGACCGGGTCGTGGATGCGGCAGAACAGGATGGAGACGATGTCGTTCAACGGTGAATTGCTCGTACGCGCGACGGATACGGTAGAGAGTCGGCATCATCGCCTCTTCGTTGGTGGTAGACGCGTTCGGGAAACACGAATCCGCGCTGAACATCGCCCTGTAGCGTTCGGGAATTTCGATTTGACGACTTTTCTCGTAGACGCGGTCGTCGATCGAGTGCGAAAACGAGCGTTTGCCGATCGAGTCGCGTTGGTTTTGAACAGCTGAAAGTAGGGAGAGGTTACCACACACGTCGAATTTCATGTTTTTGGGCTTATGCGCTGGAATTATGCTACTAATGACGAGTCGCGCGGCATCACTCGACTCGCCGTCGCCGAGCGCATCAGATCCGCTCAATCTCAGTCTCATTCAGGCGATCACTGCGGGACTTACATTCCATCTTCATTCCAACTCGCATGCACTTGTCGAATCGACAAAATCTGCACATGTTCCTCACTGCTAAACTCGTAAATTTTCAAATTTCTCAAGCTCGCAATTCACCGACTCACATTTGTTGATTTCGCAACTGCGATCGCCCTTGCAGCATCTGTAGTTCTTCTTCATCGAAATCGAGCGCCGGAAGAAGGCGGCGCACGCTCGGCACGTGTACACCCCGAAATGATAGCCATCGGAGCGGTCATCGCAGACCAGACACACTTTCGGACTAGACGGAGACATCTGGAAGAACACACACGAAGAGTGCTGCGGAGCGCTTGTGTTGGTGCAAGAGAGTGGAAGTGTGTGTGTGTACGTGGGGAGGAAACCTGTCTATCGATCAATAATTTAGGGCGGCACACGTCTATCACAGTTAATCAATCACAAAAGAAGAGACCCGAACAGCGGTAAAAGTAGTGAAACAGTTCGAAATAGATCACGGCTACAAAAACGACACCGATCGTCTGTACGCCTCGAAGATGTCTCGATCCCGCGCACTCGGTCGAGTCGTCGAGTTGTAGATGGAGAACGCGTCACGATACAGTTTGAGAGAAGCTTTCGCGACGTCGCGAGTTTCGCACTACAAACAAAAGATCATCATCGGCTACAGAAATGAGAGATGACGCGATTACCTGGAAGGTGCTGTCCAGGGTGAACAGAGACGATGGCTTCATCTCCGCGTTTGAGACCATTGCCAGAAGGTCGGCCTGAAATGGAGGGTTACTGTAGGATACGGTAAACGGATTAATCAATATCAGAATACAAAATCCCCAAAAAACCGCAAAATCGTCCACACACACGCACCCGGTCGCTTTTTTGCATCAAATCAACTCCAATCGAGCTTCCCTGGCACATAGCAGAAGCGCCACTCGATTACGAGTCGAATGATACCATATTCAACCTACAATCACCCCAGAATCCTCCCAAAAACCCAAAAATTACGATTTTCCACAAATGAACTTACCGTTTCCTCGCCTCTTCTGCACTTCTTCGCGAGCTTCGCGTAATTACCGTACTTCACACGGTCATACTCCGGCGGTCCACCAATCTGCACACCGTACGCCTCCACCGTACCCTTCAGTCCGATCGTCAGTGGTGAAGTGAGCGTTCTGCTCGGCGTCTCCCTCAGCGCAGATTTCGCGCCGGCGAGAATCGGCTTTGTGATGCGCAGGAAATCCGCCTGATACTCGATTTCCTCGTCGTTTGTGAGCAAATCGCCGTCGTCCTCATCGTCATCGTCGTCTTCGTCGACGCTCTTCTCTTTCGGCTTGAATTTCGCGCCTAAATCGGTCTGAAACGAGGATTGTACTACCGTAATCCACGTAATCCAAAATAACCGATTTGAAGAGCTTGGTGAATGGCGAGGCGGCGTGAATCTCTTGATTCACCGATTTTATGACGATATTCTTCGGATTCATGAATTCGCGCAACAAAAGGTCTAATTCGGTCAACTTGAAGCAGCGATAGTTGAACTCGAACGAGTCTGCAAGTGCGGATTACGGTAAGTGAGCATATTTTGTGGGAAATACCAAATTTAGTGACCTCCTTCATCGTTCCTGGTCCATTGATCGATGGACTCCGGCCGCTCCAGGTCCACTCCTTGTCGAAATGCTCGTTTTCGTCGCTTTCCAGAAACCACGCGCAGTAGTCCGCTTTCGACTGATAGCCAACGGGGAAATGAAGATAATGGTCGGTCGGCAGATCCCAGATCGGTAGCTGACAGCTGACTTTCGGCCTGTAGATACCGAGGAAGAGGTTGATGCCGTGCTGCTTGTCGTAGTCACCAAAAGTGTTACTGTAGTAGCGCGAAATGGTCTGGATCACGTCGCGGCTTCGTTCCTGAATTGGAGAGTTGGAGATTGAAGCCCAAAGAAGCGCCAACTCACCTGGAAAGCCGACGTCTTCTTGTAGGTCTTCACCGAATGCACCAACTGCGATCCAGCGTACTGGTAGGCCATCGTGTCGCCATGCTCGTCGAAGAGCTCCTCGTAGATGCGACACAACTCGCTCGCCGTCGAGATTATCGGCTCCGAAACGTAGCCCATCGAGTAGAGCTGACAGCCGAGCGCCACTTTGCCGATGCCAAACTGCGCGACGTTCGTGCGGTCGAGGCAATCGACGCAATTCGTGCGCGACACTCCGCGTTGGAGCAGAAAACGTCCGTCAGCCGATTCGGTCGCCTCGAACTCCTCCATCAGCGGATGCGGCTCGTCCTTGCGGTTGTGGAGCTCCGGGAACGACTGGAACCAGCCGTGGCCGAGCACGGCGCGGAATCCAATCTCCTCGAGCTTCGGCAGCACCGTTCCCTTCTTGTTGCACCTCGCGACATCGAAACTCATGTAGCCGATGCGTTCATTGACCGGCACGAACAGATTCAAGTAGTTCACCGCCTTCAGGAAGCCCTCATGAAGGAGCAATTCATGCCCGCGCTTCTCCCGACGCTTTACGAGATTCATGACGATCAACGGACTTCCGTACTTGCGGCGAAGGCTGCGGAAATGCGCTGCGGCGGTGAAAGCGTGCGGCTCATTGATGACCAGCTGGATGGGCGGTTTGCCGACGACGCCTCGAGTCGCCGGATCCTGAGACCAGATGAGCGGGACGGAGCCGCGGCGTTGGACGAACGCGCTGAACTTGCCGAAGAGGATGTTGGGCGAGGAGGAGACCTCCCAGACGATCTGCTCGGTTTCCACGTCGTTCGCGACATCGCCTGGAATTATGGATTAATAATTACGAATGATGTAGACCATTTTGCGACAGCAAATCGCGCGATTTTCGTATCAAATAGATCTCATTTGTGGCATTATTGGTAGCAAACTGCTCCGCAGAGCTAGGCGCATAAGATAAGCACAAACGTTTGCAGCCGGGGATGAGTCGAGTCCGTTTGAGACACAAATTACTCAGCACTTGGTTGTCTAGACTGGAAATCACGCGAGAATTCGTTAATTTCGCTACAATTTCTACCAGTCTAGACTTGCAGCTCGTTGCTCATCAGCATCTGGCTCCCAGACCCCTCAATCTCACCTCTATAGTTCGCTCCACGCTTCAGAAACCGCGTTCCCGCGTAATCAGCCGACCGACGTCCAATCAAAGTCAACGAGAGCTTTGCGCAAGGAAGAGTCACATAGTGATGGCCTAAAATTCGAGTTTTACACCGAAAAAACACCCGCAAACGCACCGACATAGCCGTGAACAATGTTCAGAAGCCACCGCTCGCTGACCAAATTCCGCCGCATCGGCTCGAGGAGATATTTGTTCCAGATAAACTTTTGATCCGAGACGAAATGCTGCGAGTCGCCGAGGAGCGCGTTCTCCTGGAACGTACGGCTCATGTCGTAGGTGTAGGAGAAGTAGAAGTCGGTCGTCAGGTCAACGGATTGAAACGCGCGGAGGTACTTTTGCTCCTCGATCGAGTCGTTCGGCTGACCGCCGCCGCCGTTGCTCGGGATGTAGACCATTTCGACGTCCTCAATCTTCAGGATGTGATGATAGCCGATCTTTGCCACCGGCCGCGCCTTTGTGATGACCTGGAATCGAGGAGTTGAGGAGGAGGCAACTGATGGAAGCAACTGACCATAAGATAGAATCCGGCGAGGAAGCGCACGGCGCCGATGATCCCGAACGCATCGCTGACCGCTTCGACGATCTTTGGCGTTTCCGCACCAGCATTGCGGCGTTTGTCCGCCTTCTGGAGAACTGAAATCGAGTGATAAATGCACAGAGAGCAACGGAGAATACTTACTGGATGAGCCAGAAACGGTCGCGAGCAGCTCGTCGATCTCGACTCTCGTGTAGATGTGATCCGGCTCGCCGAGCTTCAAATCGCCCTGCTCCGTGCGGTCGATTTTCAGGAGATGACAGCGAGTTTCCGTAATGTCCGTGCCGACGATGTAGAAGTGCGTCGGCGTCTCGTAGATGGACACCTTCCGGAGAAGCATCGCGGCAGTGGAGAGAGCTGAAAGCACGAGGCGATGAGACGAGCGAACGGGTGACAAAGCGACGCGAACGTCGAATATTTACTAGCGATGCACGTCGGTCAAGAGCGCGGGAAGCGTTGGGATTTGAAATTTGGTCGCTGCGCACAGCTCTGAATCACCGATCGGCCAGATGCGCGATAGCGCTGTTAGATGCGCCTTGCGCTGTTGATCAGAATAACAACAAAGACGCCTCAGATCAACGCTAAATGATTGGAATTACGGCCGAAATAGGGAAAAAAATCGGCAAATCTGAATGGAAATAGCCGATTCTACCGTAAAGAACTGCCCCGGCAGTTGTGTTTTGTACTGATCTGACGCGCCTCTCTCTGCTGGTCAGAATGATACCCTAATCGACCAGGCGCGTGCCTTTGTTGCATATTTAACCGTATGAATCAGAGAAGCCAACAATTCGCTTGTATATAGAGATATCGCTGCACAAATCGAGATTGACCGTCCCCCCCTCCAAGACAGCCGTCCCCCCTTCAAGCTTTGTCGACATCATGGAACCTCTCTATATACTCGATCTGAAGGAGATTGTGCCTCCGATTAGTCCACCTGAGCGGCACAGTCAGCATGAAGAGCTTTCTGAACAAATTTCGCTTCCGAATTCATCGGTTCTTCCGCCTCAGGTCGTTCAGCGTCTCTTCGGCTATCGAACCTCCGCCCGGTCATAGTCCCTTGGACTACGCTCCCGATCATCTACCGGGAATTCATGTTTGTCGCTCAAGTTTTACTCAAAGAGCTCCTCGCTCGTAAGGCCATTTGTCAGCTCGATTGACGACGTATGGTTCCACTGTGCTCGCAATCGGTGTTATCTCGTCAGCCTCTCAAACAATTTGAATTTGAATTGCAATTTGTTCCTGCCAATCGTCGGCACTCTTATTTACAACCAAACGAAATCGACGATGAACTCCTGATAAGAACGGTTAGTTTTGCTTCATTGAGCGATGCGTTTTCTCGTGCACATCGCCCTCCTCCTTCTTCTCCCTATCCTATGCAATGGCGCCACTCCGTTTGTGAGTTTTCTCATAACCAATCTGAGTTCACGACTACAGTTCAGATCCTCTCAGGCATCCCGGTCAATGACGGTGCATATCCGTTTGTAGTTCAACTGTGCGACAAAAACCACAAAACCGCATCCTGTTCGGGCACCTTGATTTCCAGTCGGCACGTACTAACCGCTGCTCACTGTGCAGATCGTTGGCGCAGCGACTCACAGATTATGATTGGAAGCGATATCAATCTGTGCGATCAGAGAGAATTCAAATTGCCATTTAACTACGATGTTGCTGAGGTTATCGTTCATCGCAATTACGATCGCCAACATTTAGTGAACGATATTGCTATAATCAAGGTAACGAATCGCTGAGTAGGCTGAGTAGTCTACAAACAACCCGTATTCAGCTCAACAGGAACGCATCTTTGAAAATTCTACAAATTGCCGTTGGATGATGAAAAATTTAGAATTCAAGCAAGAGCGAGGATTGTAGGCTGGGGTGTAACGCGTGCATACCATAATGGTCAGTCGACTTTTTGTGTATAACGAGCGAATCCGTTTAGCCCGAACGCACGAGTACAGGCAAGAAGGGGCACAATATCGCTTCATGTACGATATCGTCTGGTTAGCCGAGGAAACCTGCAAAGATCGCTATGACGACTACGGCTACTTTTCTGACTTTGAAGACAAAGCCTTCTGTGGCGGTTCGCCGTATGGAGGCCCGTGGCATGGCGATAGCGGAGGGCCTGCGCTAGTGCGAGATCGTGTGACTGATACGGACTACGTTGTGGGCGTTATTTCGCATGGAATGGATCCACCAATTTACGATCAGCTCAGAGAGAATCATGACTACATCAAGCGTCCTGGTTAGGTGCCATTTTTGCAGTTGTTGACAGTTTTAAGCCAATTTCAGCAACCTACACTCGTGTCTCTCGATATTGCGATTTCATCAGGGAGGCGACCGACGGCGAAGCGATCTGTGCAGCTGAGTGTGTGCGTTGGTCGTTGTTTGTTGTTTTTATTGTTGCTTTGTTGACTGTTTGATGTGTTGATCCGATAAATGATTCAGTTCCTGCACTCTGCATGCACTCTGAGTCGCCCTGACCACAAAAAAGACTAAACAAAGCGTCTAAAGTCGATTCCGCGTCCAAAACCCCACCAGACCGGATCAAATCGAAAATGAAGTCAAGTCTCTCCGCTCTCTTCGCCTTCATTTCACCGCGAACAACACTCGCTCGCTCCTCATTTCACTCGCTCCTCCTGAAAAAGCACTTGAAAGCGCTCAATAGGCCAATTTAGGGGAAGAAAGAAAACTTGATCTTTCGCCGTCACAACATCGCGGAAATTGAGGTGCGAACGCGCACGTTTGTTTAGCTTGTTTAGCACCTCGAACTACGGCCGGCGAGAGCAAATCACATCTGTTTTTGCATCCTCTGCATTCAATCTCTTGCTCCTCCTACGTCGTTTTCATTCATCTCCCGCTCGCAAGGCCACCACTGCCGCTATTGACGGCGACGGCCATGCGGCGCTCAATCGTTTTTCTCGTTTTTCTGACCCTAAAATCATCGGATGCGAGCCTCTTCGTCCAGGTACGTCATCATAACGCCTAGCCATTCGCTCATCTGGTTGCATTTAGCGAAATTGCGCTCGAGACTTCCACTCGCTCGACGGTCTTTGGACGTTCGTTCGCGAGCCGCGCAATTCCCACGGTGTTGGGTTCGCCGAAAAGTGGTACGAACGTGATTTGCGACAATTCAAGGTCGGTGACAAGAGCGAAGCCGTTTAATCGGGTGTGAAATTGGGGGTAAAAACGGTTTGAACGGGGGATGACGAGTGTCTAGGGAAAGGAGACGGAGACGCAGAACGGTCTCGAGTTCATTGATCTATCGAAAGGACATTTTTTTTAGTTGAGAAAGGGTTTCACCCTTAAGCGAAGGAGCTAAGGGTGCTCTTCATGAGGCATGTAGCCCTACGTGGACAAAACAAGAGCCAAATTAAGAGCAGAGCAAGCTGAACTAGCCTGGCAATCTGTGCTCAAGTTCCCTCAGGCCAATTTGGTGTACGAATTCGCTAGAATTCAACTATTGGTAGCTTAAATCATGCGCCCTTCAGAGAGAATTGTCTTACAAGGCTATTTTCAAGCCCTAAAACGGGATGCTGGCCATTCCAAGCACGCGTCAACTTGGAATAGACACATCTACTCATATTCGTCTGCATGTCTGGGTCCAACGTCTGTCCAACCATCGGTAGACCACCAAAAAGAGCTCTGGTTTGGGTCCTAGGGTCAATGTCAAGTTTGCCGAGACACGTCCAATCGTACTGGAGTCTGTATTCCACCCAACCAACGATAAACCACCTCAAAGTGATCTTTGGTATCAAAATGGAGCCAAATTCTCATGTTTAGCAACTCAAAATTGTTTCATTTACTCACATTTTACGTCAAAATTGAGCCAAACACCCTGTTTTTCGGATCGATTTCTCAATTTTCAACTACTATCAATTACTACCCCCTGAACAACAAACAACCCATTAACCAACTTTCCGACCTTCACGTCATCGACTCGTCTAATCGCCCTAATTACAGAATGCGACCGTTATGCCGGTACCGTCGGCCTACAACGATCTCACAGCCGATGTCCGCGTACGGGACCATGTAGGCTGGGTTTGGTATCAGACCAGCTACACGTTCCCGAACCTCTTTGAAAAAACCGTGAGAACATTCCTGCGATTCTCGAGCGTCAACTACCATGCGGATGTGGTGAGTTCTCCGGTGGTCCTGACGCGAAAACAGCCCGTCTTTTTAGTTTCTCAACGGCATGCTCGTGGGTTCGCACACCGGCGGTCATTTGCCGTTTGAATTCGAAGTGCGACTGTTGGCTGCGCCGCATCCGAATGTGATTACGGTAGCCGTGAACAACACGCTCAGTCACTCGACGATCCCGCCGGGAGAATTCCAGTACAAGAGCGGTGAGATGTACCCGAAGGGCTTCTTCACTCAAACGCCCGGATTCGACTTTTTCAACTACGCCGGCATCCTCCGCTCGGTCTACATGATCTTCACGGGCGCCTACTACATCAACGACATCGTTCTGGTGCCCCACGTGCACAATAGCTCGGTCAGCTATACGGTCGATACGGTGGACGCGTGCGACGAGTGCAAGGTCACCGGTACCGTAGTCGACCCGGAGGGGAAGCCGATTGCAATCAGCGGCGGTTTGAGCGGAAATGTGGCGATTCCGAATGAGAAATTGAAGCTTTGGTGGCCGCGAGGCTATGGAGAGCAGTCGATGTATACGCTGAGGGTGAGTTGAGGTTATATCGACGTGGGTGGTCCTAATTTAGAGTTAAAATAGCCTAATGTGAAGGAAACTAAGCCTGAATCTTGATTTAAGCCTAAGATAAGTTAACCTTGAGCTTAAAATCACGATTTGGCAATCCTAAGCTCTTCCTTGGTCTAAATCGACGTGTGAGGTCCTAATTTTGACTCTAGCCTACTTATGAATCGCCTTGTGTGGTCCTAGAATATGCGCAATCAATTTTCAGGTTACGATACTCCACAACGGCTTGATCGTTGACTCCTACGACGAGCAATTCGGCTTCCGCAACATCTCCTGGACCGCCGACCACATTCTCATCAACGGCAAGCGATTCTACTGCCTCGGCTTCGGTATGCACGAGGATTTCGAGCTGCACGGCCGCGGCTACGACCCCGTCGTCATGACCAAAGACCTGAATATGCTCGAATGGATGGGCGGCAACTGCTACCGTACCTCACACTACCCGTACAGCGAGGAACGCGCGCGAGAGGCCGACAGACGCGGAATCGTGGTGATCACGGAGACTCCGGCCGTTGGAATGAAGTGAGCGGTGGTGTGATGTGTGCAGGAGGCTTAAAACAGCCGTTTTTCAGGGTTTTCAACGCTCAAAATCAAAAGCTCCACGCGCAAATGCTGCAGGAGATGATCGGTCGTGACAAGAATCATCCTTCCGTTATCGCGTGGTCGATTTCCAACGAGCCGTGGACGGATCGAAAGGAGGCCAGACAGTACTACAAGTGAGCTGCAGCGTTTCAGACAGCGATTTTACAGACAGCGTCTGACTTAAGGGATTTGGTTGATATCGCTCACCTGGTCGACCCCACACGTCCCGTGACTATTGTCTACGGACCGACCGGCTACAGTAACGACGTTACGGTAGGTGTGGCGCCTATTGTTAGCGCGCTCTAACGCAGTTGCTGATCTCTATAGGCCGATTTGGTCGACATAATCTGCGTCAATCGCTACTACGGCTGGTACATCAACATGGGCTACCTGCAGACGGTGAACTCGAGCGTCGTCTACGACCTCACGCAGTGGAAGAAGAAGTTCCGAAAACCCATAATCCTCACGGAATACGGCGCTGACGCGATCGCCGGCCTTCTTCAGGTGATTTCACCCCATTAGTGCCTTGAAAATCAATTTTCGTTGCAGGAACCTGGCGTGGACTTTAGTGAACAGTACCAAGTTGATCTTTTGAGGCAAACGCATCTCGCATTTGACACCCTGAGGCGGAAGAACATCCTAGCAGGCGAGATGATCTGGAATTTTGCCGATTTTATGACTGCACAAGGTATTTACAAGCTATAGATGAGTAACGAGAGGGTGGTTTAGGCGTGACTCGAGCCGTCGGCAATCACAAAGGTGTCCTAACACGAACGCGACAACCGAAACGGTCCGCTTATATCCTGAAACAACGTTATGACGCAATTCGCAATAAAACGTGAACATATATACGCTTGTTGACGTCTCGCATTCAACGGCTGCGTGGCTCATTGCAAACGCTTTGAGATAACGCGCGAAGGGTCACGGGATCGATCCCGCGCTCGAGCCAGTGATTGTGCATAACCAAATGTCTGGTCTTAATTCTTCTTGAAGATAATTCTCAGCAGTGATGAGGCTATTTTTGGTCTTTACTGGTATGTAGGCCTAAAAACACGTTGTTTTATTATTCTCCCCTGAAAACCCTCAAGGATGCGCGCGTTGGGCTGTCAATCACTCCGTAATCGTTTGTTTACCCTCGGAATTCGAAAGTAAAGTGAGTTGTCGCTGTGTTGGTCGCCTGTCGAGCCTCACCAGAACGAGTCTCTAGACAGCCAATCGATGGTCCTGCAGCGACTCACTTGCGCGAGTGAGAGGAGCGGTCGCTTGTTAGTCGTCGATCAACCGGTGGCGCAGGAGATTCGGTCGACCGATATGACGTCGCGACGTCCGGGGCGGATTCGCCCTCCATTTTAGGCGAGCACGCTGGCAGCGCATCGATTTTCGCATCGACTTTGCACGCTTTTTGCACAAATTCCGTTGCAAAGTTTCGGCTTTTCAGCTGTTAGCGCTGTATGTGTGAATCAGCAGCGCGCGATCGATCGATCGTCGAGACCATTTTAGGTGTTGCAGCAGCAGCGGTTTGTGCGCCGGCGCGAGGAGAAGCGCGATCCGCTTGTTTATTAATTGCTTTTTCGGGTGTTCGGCCGCGGCTGACACAAAGGAGGAAGTGGCGAAGAGCCGGTGGGATCGATGTCGGCCCGATGCGGAAGTTAATTCAATGTTTAATAGCAATTTCCGTCTGTCTGCGCGCGTATTTTGTCTGTTTCAGGCTGAATTTGGGCGATTTATTCTCTGCAGGCGGAGATGGAGCAGTTTTGGGTGATTTTCAGAGAATATATCGTCATTTTCGGGCAGAAATACGGTGTCGGTGAGCGGCCTGTGGCTTAAGACAGCATTTCTGGGCGATTTCTGGTGATCTGGACGCTTATTTCGCCTGTTCCGGGTTGATTTGGTCCGCTGGAGCAGAAAAGGCTGAATATATGAGGATTTTTGTGGTCTTTTCAGCCAGAAATGCGCTTCTGATTGATTTATGCGGATTTATAAGATCATCTTGTTGCTTCGGTTGGTCGTATCTGTCTATATTTCAGGCCATTTGGCTTGTCCAAGCGGCGTTCCTATTCCGGTGGGTTCCTCTCGCTGTTGTAGGGCAGATAGGCGCACCTCTGTTCGCCTTTATTCTCTGCAGACGGAAATGAAGCATTTTTTTGTGATTTTCAGGAAAAAAATGTTCATTTTCGGACGGAAATACGGTCTTGATGGTCATCTCGATGACTGACTTTAGGGCAATTCCTGGTTCATATGGGTCCATGCGGCGTTCCAGCGCAATAGACGCACAGCTGTTTGCGTGCGGCTTCTTCTTGTTCCGTGTAAATCGACGATTTCTCTCTCCTTTCCGTATTCTCCGTGACTTCAGCTCATATTCTCTTGTATTTTTGCTGAAATTGTCAATTTTTGCAGGTTTGCAATTCCAAATCGTTCGCGCGCGGACTTGCCGCATCGAGTTTCACCTGGGGAATCACGGCTTCTCGCTTGTTGTGCGGATTCACTCGCTCGCGCAATCTTTGTTTGAATGCCGCATTGATGGAATATTTTGTTTTCCATTAGCCGCGATTGCTTGATTCGACGTTAATTTCAGGCGGAAATACGCTCAACGCAGTTCTAAGTAGCTCCCCCTTGCTGATCATGACGTTAGGCAGCATTATTCTCAATTGTTTGGCTTTGCGATTGCGAAATTCGTTAATTTTAGTGATTTTGGCTTGAATTCAGGATTGCTGAAGCTCCAGTTTTTCATTGCGGACTTTATTTATCTATTTCTACTACGATTTTGACTATTTTTAATCGATTTGCCGCTTCCGCTACTTGATTTTAGGAAGAGGAAGCTGTGTCCAATCTGTTCCAGCTGAATTGTAATTTATTTTGCACAGAAATGCGCTTCTCGTAAGTGGAGGCGCTTGATTTCGCGGTCAGCGGGCGTCCTTTTATGCGTAGAATTGTGTGAATGCGCGTATTTCGTGCTTTTCAGGTTGATTTTAGAATTATTTCGGCCTGCTTTTGGCTGCCTATGTTCTCAGCACATGTCAATTCACTTCTATTTGTTTGAAACGTCCTTCTAATCCTCTTTTCTGTTATTTACTTTTGTCTTCTCTTTGCTTTCCGCGTCATAGTCATGCTTGTGCGTTGCTGAAGCTCTAGTTCTATTGTGACTTGTTTTCAGGAAGCGCAAAGCTTTGATAAAACTATTTTTGGTATTATTGGGCGTTGTCGGTGCCTATTTTCAGCCTCCCTTATGCTTAGAACTGTGTGAATGCGCGTATTTCTATTTTTTCAGGTAGATTTTAAGATTATTTACGTCTGCTTTTGTTCTCAACACATGATAGCTCATCGTTATTTGTATGAAACGTCCTTTTAATCCCTCTCTCTATTATTCACTTTCGACTTTTCTTTGCTTTTCGCTTGATTGTCATGCTTCCTACGAACTCCCGGTAGTCGTGCAACGGCCAAATTACGTATTCTAAATTGTTGTTTCACTTACAGAGCCACTCGAACTTGGCCCGACAGCCTTATGTGCAATGAACATTGCGTACGATCAACCACTGTGCGATCAACCGTCCGTCGGCGTTATCTCTCCTCGCAACAAGTCTATTCTGCTTGGATCGCCCCTCAGTCAATACTCGTACGACATTCAAAGCGTCGTACCTGATGGAGTTGGCACATATCGAGTAAGTTAACCTCAATCGAACCTATTATTCATTTTGTATTCTTAGAATTTTCCTGTCGGTGGGGCCCAGATTACGTGCTGTGCTCTAAGCCACGACCAGACCGCGTTTGCCTACGCTACAAACGTTATGACGATAATCGATAGCAAGACTGGACGTGAGAAGCGCTCGAATCTGATCCACGACCTTGCGGTGCGCGGGATTTGCCAGTACAACAAGAATCCCTACTGCTGGATGTCAACAAGCGACGATCGCACACTCCGGAGCTGGGACACGAGGGACTTTCCGGGCGAGGCAAAGTTTCCATCGAAGCCATCACGCAGCCGAGCCGTTTGCATGTCACCAGATGACAACGTTGTGGTCGTAGCCGGGGATACGATAATGATGTACGATGTGCGCACACGCCGGATGCTCAGTGAGCTCGCCATGAATTCACCGGTAACGCAGTAAATCTTTATGCAAAGCTAAAAACACATTTAGGTAATTGAAATGTGTGTTCACAGCGGAGAAGCACTTCTGGCTGTTGGCTGCGAGGACAGAATCGTCAGCTTCTGGGATATGGACACGTTAGAGTGCGTATCCCAGAGCTCCGCGTTGGACAGCACCGTGCGTCGCCTCGAATTCATCGATACGGGTAGTTCCGCTACATTACGTGCTTCCGGAAGACCTCGAGCGTTCTTGATGCTCGCCGCCACTGATTGTCGACTCTCAACATTTGGATACGAGCCCTTTGAGATGTTCAGCTTTGTGCCGATGCCCGAGCATAACGTGACGCTCGATATGCGAGTCGATCGAAGTGCAAATACGACAACCATTGCAGCGCTAGGCTATGCAACTGACCGCCAGTGTTGGTCCATTCAGCAAATTGACCTCGAGGTAAGTGCGCAAGACGCAATTATGGGCGGCTTTGGGGTGTTGATCGGAAGTAGGTGACATTCCTCTGCTTAGCACGGAGTCTCTCGGTTGCTCTTAGCAACGAAAAAAACTTCATTTTGCTTGCATTCATTTTCTATTCACGGAGGTGGGGCCTATGCGTTCTGATTCCTTGGGATTATCTCTATTTTGAAATAGCTTTTGCTGTGTTCTGCTGGGATCTATCTGGTCTCTGATAGTAATTATCTAATAGTTTGACGCTTATTTGACGAGTTTGAAACCAAATTTTGAACTGACTTGCATTTTAGAAACGGGGTTAGCTATAGGCTTTTAGCGAATGTTTTTACGTATTTCTATAGCGTTGCATTTCGCGCTTCGCTTCACTAATAATCGCCCTTTCAGGCACTCTTGAGTACTCAGCAGCGCCCAGTCTCTCCAGCCACAACGACCGCTTCTATTGCCGATGATTGCGAGTCTATCTCTCCTGTTGACACGGACGAACTCGAATCACCAATCTACGAAGGAATCAAACTGGTAGTGCCACCAAAGGACGATTTCCAAGTCACCCGAGTTTTGACTGCTCCCGCAGCTGCGGCACTGAAACCGAAACTCCCGCGACCTTTGTCTCGACCACGAAGTGCCACTGGTACAACGCAGCAGCCGCAGATGACGCATGCAGAGTGGATGCAACAGCAAACAGGTATTTGAAGTTTCGAATATTGATTGGTTTGAGCGGCGCAGTTTAGAAAGTCGTCGTCCTAGTAGGCGTATTGATAGCCTCAAGTCGAAGGTAACAGATGGTCCGCAAAAGCCTCCGAAGCCAGTTGTGCAGACAACGCGGGCGCGTACTGTAAGTCAGAGACGAAGAAACGTCAATTTAACGGAATGTTCAGACGAGCAAGAGCAAATCCTCTTCGGCTCTCCCAAGAAGCAGCTCGAAAGGCGCCGCTGTCCGTCGTCCCTCTGCACACCCGCCTCTGCACCGTAGAGCGAGTCGTTCTCCGTCCGGACAAGCGACGCCGGCGTCGATCATGAAGGAAATTATGGAAGGAAACGCGAAGATGTGTGCTTTAATGGACCGTCGCTTGAAGCAGTCGGCTGCATTGCTACGCACCCTGAAAGCTCGCGGAATCGATGAGGCCATTGCTGAAGCCATTGAAACAGGAGATAACGTGCTGCTGGGAGAGATGATTCAACATCTCAACGCGAATCCGAAGTTATGGAAGCTCTCGCTGATATCGCGCATATCGTCACACCTGAGACAGCTGTTGTCGGACAGGAATGAAGTGGTTGTTGACGCCGCGCTCGCTGTGCTGCAGACGATTATCACCTCGTTCGGAGATGTCCTCCACTCTACCTCGTCAATGAAGCCCTGTGATATCGGAGTGAATGTAGCCGCCGAGGAGCGACAAGTGCGTTGCATCAAGTGCATGGAAGCGCTTCGTGAGCTGCGCATGAATCAATCGTACCTGGAAGAGAGAATGGCCCCGCTGCGTCGACTGAAGTTCAGCGCGCTTATGGAAAATTTTGAGAACAATATTGAAACACTTAAATGAGCATATGGGTAGGACAAAGTGATTTTTATTGATGTACTGAATTGTTGTATTGATGGTTTTTTTTTTGTAACTTGTGCCATACGGGTACCGCGATGCTGTAAAGAATTTTTTAAATGCTTCCGGGGGTTACGATTTATGTTGTTTATCGGTCTTGTTGGTTGTGATGAGTTCACGAGCAATTTTTGGTGATTTTCAGAGAATATATCGTCATTTTCGGGCAGAAATACGGTGTCGGTGGGCGGCCTGTGGCGGTCTGGACGCTTATTTTGCCTGTTCGATGTTGAATCCAGGTGCCTGGAGCAGAAAAGGCTGAATATGAGCATTTTTGTGGTCTTTTCAGCCAGAAAGCGCTTCTGATTGTTTTGTGCGGATTTTTCCGACCATCCTCTTGCTTCGATTGGTCGTATTTGCTTGTAATTAGGACTATTTGGTTTGTCCAAGCGGCTAGGCGCACCTCTGTTCGCCCTGGCGATTTATTCTCTGCACGCGGAGATGGAGCGTCATTTTCGGACTGAAATACGGTCTCGGTGGGCAGCCTGTGACTATAGGCAGTATTCCTGGGCGATTTCGGTTGATATGGGTTCAAGAGGCGTTCCAGCGCAATAAGCGCACAGCCGTTTGCGTGCGGCTTCTCCTTGTTCCGGTTAATCCTCCGATCTGCTCTCTCCTTTCCGCTTTCTCTGTGACTTTCGCTGATGTTCGCTTGTATTTTTGCTGAAATTGTCAATTTTTGCAGGTTTGCAATTCCAAATCGTTCGCGCGCGGACTTGCCGCATCGAGTTTCACCTGGGGAATCACGGCTTCTCGCTTGTTGTGCGGCTTCACTCGCTCGCGCAGTCTTTGTTTGAATGCCGCATTGATGGAATATTTTGTTTTCCATTAGCCGCGATTGCCTGATGCGACGTTAATTTTAGGCGGAAATACGCTCCACGCAGTTCTAAGTAGCTCCCCCCTTGCTGATCATGACCTTAGGCGGCATTATTCGCAATTGTTTGCCTTTGCGAATGCGAAATTCGTTAATTTTTGTGTTTTTGGCTTGAATTCAGGATTGCTGAAGCTCTAGTTTTTGATTGCGGACTTCATTTATCTGTTTCTACTACGATTTTGTGTTTTTTAATCGATTTGCCGCTTCCGCTACTTGATTTTCGGAAGGGGAAGCTGTGTCCAATCTGTTTCAGCTGAATTGTAATTTATTTTGCACAGAAATGCGTTTCTCGTAAGTGGATTCGCTTGATTTCGCGGTCAGCGGGCGTCCTTTTATGCGTAGAATTGTGTGAATGCGCGTATTTCGTGCTTTTCAGGTTGATTTTACAATTATTTCGGCCTGCTTTTGGCTGCCTGTGCTTTGATAAAACTATTTTTGCTATTATTGGGCGTTGTCGGTGCCTATTTTCAGTCTCCCTTTATGCCTAGAACTGTGTGAATGCGCGTATTTCTACATATTCAGGTAGATTTTAAGATTATTTTCAGATGGTAGTGCCACCAAAGGACGTCCAAGTCACCCGAGTTTTGACTGCTCCCGCAGCTGCGGCACTCAAACAGCCGCAGATGACGCATGGAGAGTGGATGCAACAGCAAACAGGTATTTGAAGTTTCGAATATTGATTGGTTTGAGCGGAGCAGTTTAGAAAGTCGTCGTCCTAGTAGACGCATTGATAACCTCAAGTCGAAGGTAACAGATGGTCCGCAAAAGCCTCCGAAGCCAGTTGTGCAGACAACGCGGGCGCGTACTGTAAGTCAGAGACGAAGAAACGTCAATTTTACGGAATGTTCAGACGAGCCAGAGCAAATCCGCTCTCCCAAGAAGTAGCTCGAATGGCGCCGTTGTCCGTCGTCCCTCTGCACACCCTCCTCTGCACCGTAGAGCGAGTCGCTCTCCGTCCGGACAAGCGACGCCGGCGTCGATCATGAAGGAAGTTGTCGAAGGAAACGCGAAGATCTGTGCGTTAATGGACCGTCGCTTGAAGCAATCGGGTGCATTTCTACGCACTCTGAAAGCTCGCGGAATCCATGACGCCATTACTGAAGCTGTTCAAACAGGAGATAACGTGCTGCTGGGAGAGATTATTCAACATCTCAATCCGAAGTTATGGAACCTTTCGCTGATATCGCGCATAGCGTCACAGCTCAGACAGCTGTTGTCGGACAGGAATGAAGTAATCGTTGACGCCGCGCTCGCTGTGCTGCAGACGATGATCACCTCGTTCGGAGATGTCCTCCATCAGACGAGCAAGAGCGAATCCGCTCCCATCAAGTGCATGGAAGCGCTTCGTGAGCTACGCATGAATCAATCGTACTTGGAAGAGAGAATGGCCCCGCTGCGTCGACTGAAGTTCAGTGCGCTTATGGAGAAGTTTGACAACAACATTGAAACACTTAAATGAGCAAAGTGAGTTTTATTGCGTACTGAATTGTTGTATTGATGGTTTTTGTAACTTGTGCCATACGGGTGCCGCGATGCTGTAAAGAATTTCTTTAATGCTTATTGTTGATCGGTCTTGTTGTTTGTGAGTTCACAGTTTGTGTGTATCACGTGTGTGTTTTGCTCTTGCTTCCCTGGGAGATTACTTTTTCTGTTTCAGCTGGAATATTTCATCTCTGTATGCATAGCCGTTTTTGATAATTTTCGGCGATGCAATCATCATTTTCGGTTATAATTACGCGCTTGATGTAATGCTGACAGCTTCCGCGCGTTTTCCATCATCTGCTCGCGTTTTCTGGTGATCTGGAAGCTTATTTTATCGGATTCAGGATGAATTTCGCTAGCTGCAGCGGGGCGGACTGATTATGAGCGTTTTCTGATCTATTCAGGCGTTTAACTAAGCAACTCTAGCCAGAAACGCGCTTCTGATTGATCTCTGCGGCCACCTGTGGCCCGTGGTCCACGCTTTGGTTGACCATATTTGCCGGATTTCGCATTGTTTGGTCCAACATATAGCAACTGTATTTCTGTCCTCTCCCGGCCCGAATGTTTATCGGCTGGTTGTGTTGTTTATGCTCGTTGGCGTGGTTTCACACTTCCCTCACCTATTCTCACCGCGTTGCCCCTATTGATTCATTTTCACTTCAAGCGTGTGTGTGTGTGAGTATGTGCATCCCATTAGTTCGTGACGGTAGATGTTATCTCTTTACGTTTTTCAGCGATTTCAGGTCGTTATCAGTCTGCAACTGAGCGCGCTCCGCGCTTACAGCCACTCTCGTCTACGATATTTCAGACAATGTGGTCAACCGCTGGTGGAAAGTGTCTGGAAATGAGTGTGAACGTGCGAGTAAACAAGATTTTCAAATTCACGAGGATGTTTTCGATTCAACTCGTGCTATCACGGTGATTCACACACGCTTGTCATTCTGGAAAAAGCGTCCCGAGTCAGGTCGTCGTTGCGTATAATAATGGGACGCCGTGTGTACGAATTCCATTGGATTGTTTTTGTTCGCTTTTCGTGACGCATACATAACGCGGTGCTGCTGAAGCTGAAGGTGCCGCACGCTGTCACTAGTATTCTGGTCAGCTCGTCTCAAACAAGCGCTCGATGCGTTGGCTCGAATGGCGGCTCTCACCTTCCCAGCTGCGTTGGCAACGATGCGGCCTACGGAAACAGACGCGTTTCCCTCTCTAGACAGCGCGAAAACTCATTTCCAGACAAAGAAACAGCGCGCGCCGCACTTCGATGACATCATCTCATCACTTTTGCGCTTTGTTTGCCCTCCGAGCGCCTGACGAGCCTCGCTCCCACCGCTCGCAGCCTCAAATCACATGACGACAGAAGAGGTTTCCTGTTCTCGCACCGCTAGTGTTGGTCTTGGCGCGATGCACTCTCCTCCTCTGCGAGCCTTGCCGCGAAGGCTGGTTGGTTTTGGGCTGTCAGGCTCTCGCGTCACCAACCACCACGGCCGCCACCGCCGCCGTGCCACCATTTGTCGATCGATTAAACCGCGGGCCTAACGGCAACTCTTATCGCTTCGTTCTTTCATTTAATCGCCGCGGTTTGTTTTTCAGTTGACGCGATGGAGGTGAGCACGCTGAAATGGATTCTCCTCTTGGCGATGATCTTGATTACCATTGTCGCTGGATTGTTTCCCGTTCGGGTAAGTCGTTTTGCAACTAGTTTATGCGATTTGAACACGGAGCGAGAGCGGAAATCAGCGGCTGTGCGCGGCGCTAATCGGCTCGGTTTGTTTGCTCATTGTCCGACCGACAGGGACGACGATGTACTCTGTTCGCGCGCTTTCGCACTGTAATCGCGAAAACGCGTTTTGATCGAAACGCAATGTGGGAGGTCGCGAGAAACTGTTTACGATGATTTTATGGCGTTTTCGTGGTCATAACAATTGTAGAAGGGAGCGCATTGCGATTATCGCGCTTGTGGCATTGATCTGCAAGCGCTGAGTTATGATCATGAGTCAGCTGAATTTAGTTTTTGACTTTTGGTGACTAAATTTCCGTTTTCAATTAAGGTTTTTGAAATTAGCATTTGCAGACCTATTGGTAAGCGTTGTGGGTCAATTGACAAGCCAGCACTTGTATTCATTTATTCATTCCTCACATTTCAGCTCCTAAAACTCCTCAGAAAACGCGCAGCTCACGCGCAAACCACCGGAAAGCAGCGAACGGTTTCCCTGGTGCTCTGTTTACTCACGTGTTTCTCCGGCGGAGTCTTCCTCGGAACATGCTTCATTCATCTCTTCCCCGAACTTCTGGAGCATTTGGAAACGATGAAGGCAAACTACCACTACGATCTGAACTATCCAGTGGCTGAGCTGCTCTCCTGCCTGGGATTCTTTCTGCTCTTCTTTCTCGAAGAACTCGTTCTCAAACTAATCCCCTCACTTGGACATGGCCACTCACATGGCACCGGAACTGGCAATGCGGACCTTTGCGATCACTCTCAGATGGAGCATCGTCATGCGCACGATCAGCACAAGCTCTATCATCAGCATAGCAGTAAGTGTTGCTTTTATTTCAGCTTGTTTAGCTCAACTTTAGCAATTGAAACCGTCGATCAGAGCGATCGTCTGCTTTTGAATTCGGCTCGTAGCCCAGCTGAGAACGGTAGGGTTGAGACTCCCGTGAATACCGCTAGAAACTGCGCATCATCGGCTGAATGCATCGAGTAAGTTTTTCAACCTTCCTACTTTGTTCCTAGATTTCATGCATGCCTCTCTACTAATCCAATTTCAAGACGTCGCCCTTTGCGACAATCTTTTCACTCGCATTCATCACAATACGGCAGTATTAGTAACGTTTCGGACTGTTCTGGGTATTTTGTTCTTTCATTCTGATTCATCCCTTCGCTTACTACTTTTCTCTGCGTTCTCTATCCTTTTCCACGATTTAATAGAAAACAGCGAATGAAGATTGATTTTTTAGCTATGGAATTGCTTTGGCCGAGCCGGAACGTTGCGAAACTGATTGTGAGAAGATCGACGAGCATCCGCCAATTCTCATGAAGAGTCGTCCTCACGCTCATAGCCACGGCGTCCGAAGTATCACCTTTGTTCTTGCCATCTCCATTCACTCCGTTATTGAAGGACTCGCCTTTGGCGTTCAGGTAAGGGAGCACGATAATTTTAGACGGTGTCTTCTAGGCAGGTCTGGGTTTTCTTTTTTTTTTTTCTCAGCTTCCTCAGCCTTCCAACATTCTATCCAAAATTGGTTTGCAACTGTTTAACTTTGAATTTTTAGAAGGAAACCGGTGAAGTCGCTGCACTCTTCATCTCTCTGATGGTCCACAAAGTGATCGTAGCATTCAGCGTCGGGCTCCAGTTGGCGCGCACTCACGCTCACGCGATCCGATGGGTTATCGCCTCGGTCTGCATTCTGGCCATTATGACTCCACTGGGCGCTCTCTTGGGAATGTTTGTGCAAAGCGCGCCGATCGACATGGAAGTAAAGGACATCATCATTTTGATCTTCCAGGGCTTGGCGGTTGGAACTTTCCTCTACGTTACCTTCTTTGAGGTTTGTGGGATTACGGTATTTGGCTATTAAACGAACGTGCTTTAGGTACTGCTGCACGAACGCGACAATGAGCACCCGAACATGCTTAAACTGTTGATGATGATGCTCGGATTCGCGCTGATCGCCCTCGTCCGCCTTGTCGACACTAACCACGGACATTCTCACGGATCTTTGCCTGCAAATGGCACCGTTCATGACCATAACCATGAGCACCATGACCATTAGAGTGTACTTTTTAGCTAATAACAGCTCAAAACCTTGTTAAATTTGTTATTTTCCCATGTGATCTCCCATCCCCCTAATCGGTTGAGCTATTAATTTGACGTTTTAGTATAGAGCATTT
>MQUG01003857.1:0-23348 GCA_007213375.1 Steinernema feltiae | reverse complement strand
CTGTTCTCGCACCGCTAGTGTTGGTCTTGGCGCGATGCACTCTCCTCCTCTGCGAGCCTTGCCGCGAAGGCTGGTTGGTTTTGGGCTGTCAGGCTCTCGCGTCACCAACCACCACGGCCGCCACCGCCGCCGTGCCACCATTTGTCGATCGATTAAACCGCGGGCCTAACGGCAACTCTTATCGCTTCGTTCTTTCATTTAATCGCCGCGGTTTGTTTTTCAGTTGACGCGATGGAGGTGAGCACGCTGAAATGGATTCTCCTCTTGGCGATGATCTTGATTACCATTGTCGCTGGATTGTTTCCCGTTCGGGTAAGTCGTTTTGCAACTAGTTTATGCGATTTGAACACGGAGCGAGAGCGGAAATCAGCGGCTGTGCGCGGCGCTAATCGGCTCGGTTTGTTTGCTCATTGTCCGACCGACAGGGACGACGATGTACTCTGTTCGCGCGCTTTCGCACTGTAATCGCGAAAACGCGTTTTGATCGAAACGCAATGTGGGAGGTCGCGAGAAACTGTTTACGATGATTTTATGGCGTTTTCGTGGTCATAACAATTGTAGAAGGGAGCGCATTGCGATTATCGCGCTTGTGGCATTGATCTGCAAGCGCTGAGTTATGATCATGAGTCAGCTGAATTTAGTTTTTGACTTTTGGTGACTAAATTTCCGTTTTCAATTAAGGTTTTTGAAATTAGCATTTGCAGACCTATTGGTAAGCGTTGTGGGTCAATTGACAAGCCAGCACTTGTATTCATTTATTCATTCCTCACATTTCAGCTCCTAAAACTCCTCAGAAAACGCGCAGCTCACGCGCAAACCACCGGAAAGCAGCGAACGGTTTCCCTGGTGCTCTGTTTACTCACGTGTTTCTCCGGCGGAGTCTTTCCTCGGAACATGCTTCATTCATCTCTTCCCCGAACTTCTGGAGCATTTGGAAACGATGAAGGCGAACTACCACTACGATCTGAACTATCCGGTGGCTGAGCTGCTCTCCTGCCTGGGATTCTTTCTGCTCTTCTTTCTCGAAGAACTCGTTCTCAAACTAATCCCCTCACTTGGACATGGCCACTCGCACTGGCACCGGAACTGGCAATGCGGACCTTTGCGATCACTCTCAGATGGAGCATCGTCATGCGCACGATCAGCACAAGCTCTATCATCAGCATAGCAGTAAGTGTTGCTTTTATTTCAGCTTGTTTAGCTCAACTTTAGCAATTGAAACCGTCGATCAGAGCGATCGTCTGCTTTTGAATTCGGCTCGTAGCCCAGCTGAGAACGGTAGGGTTGAGACTCCCGTGAATACCGCTAGAAACTGCGCATCATCGGCTGAATGCATCGAGTAAGTTTTTCAACCTTCCTACTTTGTTCTTAGATTTCATGCATGCCTCTCTACTAATCCAATTTCAAGACGTCGCCCTTTGCGACAATCTTTTCACTCGCATTCATCACAATACGGCAGTATTAGTAACGTTTCGGACTGTTCTGGGTATTTTGTTCTTTCATTCTGATTCATCCCTTCGCTTTAACCTACTTTTCTCTGCGTTCTCTATCCTTTTCCACGACTTTAATTAGAAAACAGCGAATGAAGATTGATTTTTAGCTATGGAATTGCTTTGGCCGAGCCGGAACGTTGCTGAAACTGATTGTGAGAAGATCGACGAGCATCCGCCAATTCTCATGAAGAGTCGTCCTCACGCTCATAGCCACGGCGTCCGAAGTATCACTTTTGTTCTGGCCATCTCCATTCACTCCGTTATTGAAGGGACTCGCCTTTGGCGTTCAGGTAAGAGGAGAACGATTAGTTTAGACGGCGTCTTCTAGGCATGACAGTCTGGGTTGGACGAGATCGTCTTGATATAGTCTGTACTATCTAGCCTAAATCAGTCGTACAAATCAAAATGCCTTCTCAGCCTTCCAAGCTTCTATCTAGAATCGATTTGCTAACTGTTTACCTTTGAACATTTAGAAGGAAACCGGTGAAGTCGCTGCACTCTTCATCTCTCTGATGGTCCACAAAGTGATCGTAGCATTCAGCGTCGGGCTCCAGTTGGCGCGCACTCACGCTCACGCGATCCGATGGGTTATCGCCTCGGTCTGCATTCTGGCCATTATGACTCCACTGGGCGCTCTCTTGGGAATGTTTGTGCAAAGCGCGCCGATCGACATGGAAGTAAAGGACATCATCATTTTGATCTTCCAGGGCTTGGCGGTTGGAACTTTCCTCTACGTTACCTTCTTTGAGGTTTGTGTGGGATTACGGTATTTGGCTATTAAACGAACGTGCTTTAGGTACTGCTGCACGAACGCGACAATGAGCACCCGAACATGCTTAAACTGTTGATGATGATGCTCGGATTCGCGCTGATCGCCCTCGTCCGCCTTGTCGACACTAACCACGGACATTCTCACGGATCTTTGCCTGCAAATGGCACCGTTCATGACCATAACCATGAGCACCATGACCATTAGAGTGTACTTTTTAGCTAATAACAGCTCAAAACCTTGTTAAATTTGTTATTTTCCCATGTGATCTCCCATCCCCCTAATCGGTTGAGCTATTAATTTGACGTTTTAGTATAGAGCATTTCACATTTCTTTGTTCCATATGGGTGTAACCATTGTTTCTGTTAATGCTTTATTATAAAGTAAACTTCCACTAAGTAAACAGGAAGCACTCGAGCTGGTCGTGCTGTTCAGCAGAAATGACGGTGGTGATGGTGGCCTTCGAAGAATTCCTGCAATCAGCCGCACATGTCAATCACTTATCAGCACCATCGGGTCGCTTACCGGCGCCTCGTAGCTATCGGTTCCGTAGTTCTCGTAGCCTCCGTGACCAAAGTCGAAGTGGTGTCCCCAGGAGGACTCATTGTGGAAGGGGAAGCCTTCAAAGTGCACCTTGTCGACGTGGACGCAACCAGCGATTCCGATCGCCTGCACGCTCTCGTAGGGGAAGCGATGGTGGAAGTCGCCGATGTGATGACCGTTCACTTTGATCTGAAACGTATACGGTGGTCTAGACAGTTCAGAAGTGATTGATAGACAGATCCAGACAAAATCCGCTTTTCAGACAAATCGCTTACATGATAGTGCGATTCGTGAACGGCGATGTGAAGATGGAAGTGCTCTCCACGGTCGAGTGGGTTGTGGTGGCGCATCTCGCAGCCCCAGTTACCGTAGGACGCGGCGTTGCACACGACATCGTGCTCTCCGTGCCAGAAACGGAAGTTCACGTGGAGGACGGTGTGGGGTCCCGAGAGGAATTCCACTTTGAAGTCACTGAAATGAGCAGAAAGTAGACTTGTTGTCTAGCGATGCCTGGACAGCGCTCATGCCAGTTTTTGACATGTCTAGACATGAACTTACTCGTGATCCTCAGGAGCGCGTCCGTGAATGTCGATCACGCATCCGGGCTCGAGAGACTCGTGGAGCGGCGCGGTGAAGGGGATGCTGGGGTGGTGGACGACGTGCATCACTAACTGTTGAAGCTGTAGGGCTACACTGAAGATTGCCTCACTCGGCGCCTTTTATGCGTGCTCACCACGCCGTATGACGACTCCATAAGGGCGGCGTTTGCTTATCACCGCCGTGATTCACCGCGATCGTAAAAGGTTCTTCCTTCCAAAGTGCTCAATGATCCGAGCTTTTGAGCAAATAAAATCGCGTTCTCGACATAAAATTTGCTTTTTGAGACTTTGCTCGCTGGAAGAGCGTGTGGGAAGGGCGCGCTTATCACAGCGCGCTGATGTCATGCGAGCGCGTAGAGAACATGATGCACGATTAGGAACCAACCACTGCGGGAGCCACTAATCGAATTGCCACGTTTTGTGCGCTATTTTTAGCTTTTAGCTCCGCGTTGAGGTTGTCTAGACATGCCTTGAACAGAGACCCTGAGGCTCTGAGGGCCGCAGGCGCACCACCTCATTTCAACATTAACGTCTGCACAGGTTGGTCGTTTCGTTTCGCTCTCGCGTCGCTAATTTCAACGCTAATTTCAGATGATTTCCTTGATCGACCTGCTGCAGAATGTGCTCTACTGCCTGCTGGCGCTGTTCGCCGTCGGCGCGTTCGCCCTGATCGCCCTCCGCGAGCGAGTGCACGAGATTCGCCAACTGGACAAGGATATTCCCGAGGCGGACGACTTCTCGCTGCGTTCGACCATCCGCATTCGTTCCAGTCGATTGAAGAAGCTCGGCTCGGCCATGTGATGTATGATAATAAAGCCATGAAAGCTACTTTGTTCAATTCGTATCAGTGTGATTCATCGAAAAAACAGTTTCTCAGGGTCTTGCGGCGATGGCGGTGTGTGGTCGCGATGCGCTGTCTCTTTTTGCGCATTTCACAACACGAGTCTTCTCCGCCGCTTCCTTCGTTCCTCCGCTTCTCGGCGTTCATTTCGCTTCTCGTTTTCAGGAAAATGGAGTTTCTATTCGGAACCCGGAAGACCCCGCAGCAGCTGCTGCGCCAAAATCAACGCGCCCTGAACAAGGCGATGCGCGAGTTGGACCGCGAACGATCGCGGATGGAGATGCAAGAGAAGAAGGTGATTGCGGATATCAAGAAGATGGCGAAAATGGGCCAAATGGTGAGTTGTGGCGGCTGGAGAGCAGCGCTTAATTGTGATGCGTTTCAGGATTCGGTGAAAGTAATGGCGAAAGACCTGGTCAGGACTCGTGCGTACGTGAAAAAATTCATCATGATGAAAGCGAATATTCAAGCCGTTTCGTTGAAGGTGCAAACGTTGAAAAGTCAGGATGCGATGGCTCAGGTAACCCCGCGGTTATCGCAATTTCCACGCGATTCCATTCAGGCTATGAAAGGCGTAACGAAGGCGATGTCATCGATGAACAAGCAGATGAACTTGCCGCAGATCCAGAAAATCATGATGGAATTCGAGCGCCAGTCCGAAATGATGGACATGAAGGAGGAGATGATGGGCGACGCGATTGACGACGCGATGGGCGACGAAGACGACGAGGAGGAGAGCGAAGCGATCGTGCATCAAGTTCTCGACGAGCTGGGCATCCAGATGGGCGAAGAGTTGGCGAATCTGCCTCGTGCGTCCGGAAGCATTGCTGCGCCCAGTGGCGCCGCTACCGCTGATCGTCAGCCACAAGCGGCCGAAGCGATGTCGGCGGCTGATGCCGATCTGCTGGCGCGTTTGGAGAATCTGAGGCGAGAGTGATGGCGGTGATGGTGTTGTATATATGTCCAATTTACGCTCTTTCATATGTGTATACGGGCGGCTTCTCGGCGATTGCTTATAGCTCGAAATTTATTAACATCAACGAATACAAAAAAGGCGCGAAATTTTTGGCAGAAAACGCGAAATGCAAGACACGAATAAGTTAAGGCCCGCTGAGATAAGAATTATGGCGATTTGTGTGGAAGGGGAACGCTCTCTGAGCTTAGAGCTCCGCAGGGTCGTGTTTCTGGAGCTGCTCGCCGTAGTCGGTGGCCTGCGAGCCGACGAACGTGTCGTAGTGCGCGATAATCTCCTCCAAGCTCAGTTTTCCGTCCTGAAAATGGGAATTTTAGATCAAATGAAGGTTGGTGAAGAGAGGTACCTTGTCGTCATCGGCAATACCGATCAGATGCTTCGCTTCCGCCTCGGCGTGATCGAATCCAAGCGGCATAATCCAGTCGCGCATCTCATTCTGATCGAGTTTGCCGTCGGCGTTCTTGTCGCGGTGCTCGGCGAACATTTCGCGCTCGGAGGCGACCCAGTCGGGCTCCTTGCCGTTCAGCTCCGGGTAGTCGTCCGGTCGGTACATGTCGCCGATGTACTCGTCGATATCGACGAAGCCGTCCTTGTTCTTGTCAATGTCTTCGACGGTCTCCGACACGACGATATCGCGCATGTGATCGCAGTCCTCGGGGTGCATGAAGCAGCCGTACTCGGTGCGGTCAAGGAGCTCGTTCGAGTCGTAGTCGGCGACCTTCCAGCGGCGCTCGTCGCGCGCGACCATCTTCTGGTACTCGGGAGAGAGTTCCTGGCCTTCGCCGTCCGGGTGCCCGTAGACCATCTCGCGGTAGTCCTGCCACGAGAGTTTGCCCTCCTTCACCTTCTCCTCTTTGTAGTTTTTCCACGTGCGGTCGACGTCGTTGTTCACGTAGCGTTTCTGCATGAAGGTGATGTGCTCGCGGAGCTCGTTCTCCTCGATGAGGCCGTCGCTGTCGCTGTCCATCTTTGGCACCAGCTTACTGTAATCAGGGACATTTTGATGATGACGCAGTGTATTTAAAAGTGCAAATAGCCCTCAATTCCTCTCACATCAGAGCAAACGATCCGCGTTCCCGGTCGTGTCAGGCTCTCGACGCGACTGTCAATAGACGACCGTCGCCGAGGCCGAAAATGGCGCAAACAATCAAACAAACTTACGCCAAGCGCTCCTTGCTCTTCTCGGGTGTGAGTTCGTCGAATTCGGCCGCGGTCTCAGGATCGAGGAACTGCTTGTGATCGTAGTTCTTGTCGTGCTCGCCGCCCTTCACGTGGTCGGCGTCGGAGAGCGGATCGGCGGAGTGATGGTTCGCCAAGGCGACTCCGAGGAGCGCGGCGCAGCACAGAGCCACGAACGTCGTCGTTTTCATTCTGGAATTGGAGGGGAAAGCGATGAAAGACGTCGTTCGAGGTGGAAATGACGACAACGCGAGGCTTGGATAGTTCACGACAGAAAAGCGAGTACAATGAGCTGAAATTGGACCTTTTGAGCCTGAATTTTGCGATCTGACAGCTCAGTTTGGGTCATTTTTGCAAGCCAAATTTTCAGGACATTGATAGGACACAGTGGCGTAAATACGAGGGCTACAGTTGGACAGAAACCAGCCAATTTCCCGATTATTTGGCTCGAAATTGCTTGAATGGTCAGGCCTAACGTTTTAGGCCATTTTTGAAGCTAATTTCAAAGTAACCTAGGCTTGATATGCTTGTTTAAGGCTTCGATTCTTGAGTGTTAACCCCCGTACTAGCCAAACTCAAATAAACGAGGCCAAAACTGCTCCTCAAACCCGCCTAAACTCAAAAATCCGTGGATTTTGGTGTCTAAACTTAAGATTCAGAGATTCACGATTTCAAGCCCTAACCACACTCATCCAAGGCTCAAAACTAGCATTACAAGGCTTCGCAAAGCCCTGTACACCAAAAGCCCCATCAAAAAGTTTAAAACGCGCGTCAATCGATCGCCGACTGCGCCGACCGCCGCCTCACAAATCACCAAATGACCCAGATAATCTCACTCAACCCACGCATATGGCCGGGGAAGTCTCAAGATCCCAGCGGTGACCTCTCGCGCGCGCGCACTCAAACATAAACACAACCGCGAATAAACACTTTGACGCTTTTCGAACCTCTAAACAATCCGAGGAGACGCCACAGCTCAGCAGCAGCAACGCTGACTGACCAGGCACACCAGCCAACAGACAGGCGAGTGTTGGTGGTGGCGGCGGCGGCGTTCGACCTCTGGTGCTGCCGCCGTCGCTGCCGGACGGCATTGTAACAGAGAGCGAGCGACCCTGTGCGCGTTGCCGCCACGCCCAAGACGACGGGGCGAGGAGGTCGGAGGACACGTAAGCCGTGCCACGTGGAAGCGGCGAGGGCCGGAGAGAAGATGCTAGAAGAAGGCGACCGAGTAGTGGAGAGGCTAATATTTGAGTTTTTGATTGTCAGCTGTCAGTGAGAGACAGACGAGCGACGAGATAAGGAACACCGGGCGATTAGTGGGGGGAACGCAGAAGCGTTGAATTGACCTTTAGATGGTGGACAGAGGGTTGGGAAGCCAGAAAATGCTAGAATTTGAAGCCTGGAGGTTAGAACATGGCAAACTATCTCAACTCAATCGAGAATTTCGCTCTTTAAGCCCCAAATTTTAATGTTAGAAGCCTGAAAACATGTTATAACGCTCATTAAAGCGTAAATTGGCTCAGATTTGCTAAATTTTGGATTTACGCTAAGCACACACGTTGATTTGCGTCGGACTGCGTTTGATGTAGACAATCAGCAAACGTACCAACATGAATTTCACTACTCAAGGCTAAAATTTCAACCTCCAAGCCTCAAACCTGTTGCAATTAACCATATTCATAGGCCTGACAGCAAAGTGCCTAAATTTGAGTTATTTTGACTTGGATTATCTTAGGCCTTAGCTTTAAGCTTTAAACACTAATTTTACGTTTCAAGTCACTAATCTACCGCGAATAACCCCAAAACGAAAATAAGCGAGTAGCAAGGCTCACAATCTGAATAGATCACAGGTCACTACTAACAGATCAACTGCGCTCGAATCTGCGGCCGAGCTGCACCTTATACCCGAGCGCGTCTGGCGACCTTTCGAGAATCGTCACAAGCTGCTGACATTGGAGAAAATTCAGGGTTCATTGCGCTCGCCAGGCGTTCGTCATTCAAAGCAGTACCCAAAAAAGAGACTAATGAACGTGGCAAACATGAATTTCAATGTTTAGAACTCAAATTTCAACGATCCAAGCCTTCCAACTGTCAGCTAAGCTTGGATTAGCACAGACTTTGCTTTAAACACAAATTGCACGTTTTAGGACACTAACCAACCCAGCATAGTCCCACACAGCGCTTAAAGCGAGCTTCACAATCCGAATAGGTCAGAGTAAAGCACAGCCAGTACGAACAGATCAACTGCTCGAATCTACCGCTGCCCTCCACCTTATACCCGAGCGCGCGTCTGGCGACCTTTCGAGAATCGTCGCAAGCGGATGACATTCGAGAAAATTCTCGCGCGTTAGGTTCATTGCCTTCGCCTTTGCGAGACGTTTTTGTTTTGATGATTGCAAACGCGAACGAGCGAGCGAATGGCAGCGGTGGCAAACGACACGAGTGGATTGACGACAACGGCGATTCGTCGCCTGATTTTCACGAGCTCGGTGATGACTTTGTAAAGTTGAAAATTGACCTAAATTTGTGAATTTGGGTCAGTTGTGGGTAGTGCAATGTTTCAGTGTGAGGTGGGGAGTGAGCGACAGCGGGCGATATCGTTTAAATTGGGGCTTTTGAGGCAAAAAACGCCTATTTGGGATGATAAATAGCGGACATTCGAGCAGAAAACGTCGTTTTTGCTGGGTTGTTGTTGATTGTTGACCTATTTGTGGGGTTAGCGAGGAGTGGGAAACATTGCAAACAACGCGAATTGACGTTAAAGATAGGATAAGCCGAACAAAAGAGATTTTCAGCTGTAAATGCAGATAGAAGATAGGATATTGAATAATTGATTGACCTATCAATGACTTGACGCAAGTTGGCAGTTGTAAATGTCAGACGTTCAGAGGTTCGGCAGAGCGACTATTTCAATAGCCAAAACGCCTATTTGAGAGATTTTTTTGATTTTTCTGGACTGTATTTGTTGTTCTTTGGTTGATGGCAACTAACATGAGCAAGAGCAATGTTTCACAGCACACGACCGCGCCGAGAAAATGAAATTAATTGCAAAAAATCTCCAAAAAAATCCGACTTTTCTGATTGGAATTTTTGGCTGTGTCGTTGGCATGGCCATTAGAGCTTAAAAAGCTTCAAAACAACGGCAAACGTCATAGATCATTACAACTTAGCTTTGGATTTGCAATTTGGCGGCGCTTGTAAACGTCATGCTCCTCTGAGTTCGGTCATTGCCAAGTCATCGGTCATTGTCAGGTCATCGGAGCATTTTTGACTTTGTTTTTAAAGCCAATGCTTTGCTTTAAAGAGACAACGATACCGTCCCAGGCCTTTGGCTCCTTTTAATTTAAGCTTTCAGCCACAGATTTGGAGCCAAAAATCGCAAAAAATCGATTTGTGTGCACCAGTTGGTCATCAAATGGCAATATTCTTTCTATTGGCCACGTTTCCCTAGCCTTTATAGACCAATCAATGTGTTCAGAAGTTCAGAAAGATCATTTTGGTCACTGTCCGCTCACCGTCGCTGTCCAGGTTGCTGCAAAATAGTGATTACTCACTCGAAATCAAGTGATTCTTTTAGCCATTTTATGGTCGATTTGGTTGCCAATATCACATCAAATTAGTCATGTGTTTGAAGCTTAATTCCTGGTTGTGTGATTTCACATTGATAGTGAGATCACCCGCTCGGCCCTTAAAGCCGCAATTGATCCTTTATCAACCAATTTATGCTCGATTTGATCGCCATTCTCAATCAATCCTGTTTTTCTGTTTGTGACCTCCCAATCTCCTTTTATTTTGCATAGCAAATCACATGACCCATTTTATCAGCGCTTCCGCCACCTTTTCCACCTCTCGCATCGCTTCATCGATCGATTTATGACTAAACAAGTGCCGCCGCATCGTCATTCCATTTCAGTCCACACAGCCACACGCATCTCCCTCTTCGCTCTGTTGATTTTCAGGTCAAAATGGACGTCGAGGAGCTGAAGAACGCGTTCAAAGAAGCCTACGGTCATGAAGCGACGTTGGTGGTCCGATGCCCGGGCAGAGTTAACCTAATCGGTAGGTGTTTTTGAGTCCTGACACGAAATTCTGGATCTTTCAGGCGAACACATCGACTACTCCGACTACTCGGTCCTTCCGATGGCAATCAAGGACTCCACCTACGTTCTAGCCGCTCCAACGACCGGTCGCATAATCACCCTACGGAACCAGGACGTTACCGTATACCAAACAACCGAATTTGACCTCAACAAGCCGCTCTGGAGCGGCGTATCAAAGCCAAAATGGTTCGACTACTACATGTGCGGCTGGAAGGGAATCATCGACTATCTTCAAGTGCCTCCCGTCGGAATGGAACTCTTCGTTGCGGGATCCATTCCACCGAGCGCCGGTCTCAGCAGCTCGAGTTCGGTGGTTTGCGCGGCGGCGCTCGCTACGCTGGCGATTCATACCGGAGGGAAGACTTTTGAGGTCATTTCGAAGGTGAGTAGGCCACACACGTTGATATCTGGACCGATTAGTAGCTCAAAGTACCACTTTTACCGGTTGAATAGTTCAAAAAACGTGATTTTACGACCCACACACGTTGATTTATGCCTAGGTTTTGATCTAAGATCATAATTGAGCTCTTTGACTGGCCACACACGTCGATTATCTGAAGCTTAACTGCTAGTCAGGCGTAAACCGACCACACATGTCGATATCTGTACTGATCGGCCTCCGTAGATTCAAAATTACCACTTTTACCGTTTTATTAGCTCAAAAAACGCGATTTTCAGACATTGGATGACCACACACGTTGATTTATGCTTAGGTTTTGATCTAAGATTGCAAAGTGAGTGGCAGACTGGCCACACACGTCCATTATCTGAAGCTTAACGTGCTAATCAGACCTAAATCAACCACACACGTCGATTCATCTCATTCCCCTCCCTTTCCAGAGTCAACTCGCCGACCTCTGCGCCCAATCGGAGCACTACATCGGCGTCGAGGGCGGCGGCATGGACCAGGCGATCGAGACCCTAGCGGAGGCCGGCTGCGCAATGCGAATCGACTTCAAACCGCTCGGCTTCGAGAAGGTCGCGCTCCCCGAGAACGCGCTCTTCGCGGTGCTCCACTCGAACGCGACGATGAACAAAGGCGCCTCGTCGCACTACAACGAACGCGTCGTGGAATGCCGCCTCGCCGCGCAGCTGATCGCGAAGAAGCGCGGAGTGAGCGACTGGCGAGCGGTGCGCACGCTGAGGCAATTGGAGCGCCAGCTGCAGCTCGATCCACGAGCGATGGAGGAGCTCGTGAAATGCGAGCTGAAGCCCACGCATGTACCGTATACCCGAGCTGAGTTGGAGAATTTGCTCGAAGTCACCGATGATCAACTCAACGAGCACAGTTTGAACGCGAATACCACACACAGTGAGCTGCTGAGCTGCTTGCTGCTTGCGCCTACCGTAATCCTCTGATTTCAGTGCAAACCTTCTACCTCACCGCCAGGGCCACACACGTCTACTCGGAAGCGGCACGAGTGCACGCGTTTCAGCAGGCGTGCGAGGCCGGCGACCTCCACTCGATGGGCGCTCTGATGACCGCGAGTCACGAGAGTCTCCGCGACCTCTACGAGTGCTCCTGCGCGGAATTGGACGATGTTGTGGGCAAATGCCGCGCGGCTGGAGCGCTCGGGGCGCGCCTAACAGGCGCTGGATGGGGAGGATGCGCTGTAGCGCTGGTTGACAAGCGGCAGAAGGCGGCGGTCGAGCAGCAGTTGGACGTTCTGTTCTGGAGTGAGCCGAGCGGCGGTCTCGAAATTGAGTTTTTGTGATTTTGCCTCGGTGTGTGATGTGTGGTAATAACGTGTGGTACTGTGATATCTCTCTCTCTCTCTGTGATGCGATGTTTACATATCAAAATAAATGAAGTTTAAGCGTCAATTTCAATATTTTGGTAATTTCACAATTGAGCCTAAATCTAGAATGTTCTAGAACAATCATGGACACACTGCTTTTGGCTGAATGACAGAGAAATGATGGAAAATCGCCATTGATAGTGGACTTGGCGGGGTGCATCGCATCGCAGAACTTGATTTTTGCCATTTTTCGCCTATTCGATCTCAATTCTATGTTCCCGTGACATTCCAGAATCCCCGTGGATGAACAAAAGACTGCATTGGCGGGGTCCGAGCACGACAATCTTAGCACGACAGCCTTAGTGGCAGATTGAATATCAGTTAGGCAAGCGCGCATTCGCTGTCGCTCCGCTGAAGAACAAATTGGCGATCGTGGAAACGAACCGCGTACAATAGTCTCACATCCGTGATTCGGCGCTCCATCGCAGCAAGATGAAGATCCACCCATTGGCGAGATGACGACTCGCAGCTCTCAAAGCAAGGACAACGGTTGAAGCCCTTCGGTTTCAAGGAGGAGATTTGCGTTAATTTGTGAATTGTTGCTGTGACTTCTTGAAGTGAGTGACCGTCCTCGTCCTGCTTCGCACTCGGGTTGACAAGGGAACGATGCGATGAAAAGAAAGCATCGCTTCTAACCCTCAAGCGTTACATAGTTACGGATAAACTTGTTCTGAAGCTCGTGCAGCGGTACAACCTAGCCAAGTCTTTAGACCTCATTCTCGCAGAGCGATGCGATGTTTGAAAAGAAAGCATCGCTTTCAACCCTCATTTTCTGCATTTACACGCTCGTCGGACGCTCAATCATCGAACCAGCGATGGACTCAACGCCCTATGATTTCCGCAAGCGAGTGGCCGCGCTGTGGAAATGCTGCGACGATGGAATGCACAACTCTCGGTGCGCTGACTCGACCGTTCCCGACTGCGAGTGGACGAGGAAAGCAGAGAAGAAACGGATTTGCTTCCTACTCGGCTGCGACAACGGCATTTGGAAGTATGCATTCGTTGATCCTGCAGAACACGACAAACTCTGGACTTTGGAGCAAATGCTCGCGCATCCGAACCTGAAGAACGTCACAATAGAAACGATTGTTGTGCACACGAAGCTACCAGGTTATTTCAGTAGCATTTACGATCGATCAACGCTCCTCGACGTGGACATGGAAAGAGTCATGAAGTTTGCCGTCTACCTGTCGAATGAACCTTATCTTCTTCTGCGCTCTACCACCGCTGAGGACTTTAGCACTCGTGAAGGATCACGTTTGATGAAATGCCTCTCAGAGATTCACTTTTCTAGAATCGACATTGAGCAGCTTTTTCCAGTTTACAACCAATTTTTGCGAAATCAGTTTTCAAGCAGGATTCCAACGCAATTCGTTCTGTACGACTCTGGGTATGATAGGAAATTCTTCAGAAAACACTTGAGAAACGGAAACTTTAAGCGTTTCTACAAACCGAAAGAGAGCGTTGACCGTTTCCCCGCTGAAGTGATGGAGGGAATCGTCAGCAGCTTCCTGAAGAACCCAGAGGAATACAAAGAAGACTATTTCCACATTTTGGCTCAATTTGACGGATCGACAGTGGTGTGGCTGGAGCGGAAATTCAACGAAGGAAGCTGTTACAGACATTCCAATGGCGGATATCTCTTTACCGGGTACAATTCGAAGCTTCAAACGCATCAGTGGTTGTGCGTTAAAAAAATTGGCGAATCGGAGTATGAATGCAGAGTGAGAGCATTTTGAGTTGTCAACATATTGCTTCTTTTGTTCTCTAACCGATAAATGTTTCCTGTTGTAAATGTCCTCCCGCAACCGTTCAGCAAAAGCATCTTGCCGTTGGCCCAATTGGCAAAGGAAAGAAAAGGTAAACCAATATGTACATAGGCTAACAGAACGAAGAGAGAGTTCGAAAAACGGTGAAACCCATTTTCATTCATCACACTGTTATGAAACAAAATCACAGGAAATCAAACAAAACATTATTTAAAACAAAAATCCCACAGCCAAAATTACATCAATTCATTTTCTTCCTTGTAGCTGAACGTCCCACTGAACTTGTCGCTCAGGCGATTAAGAAGCTCGTCGATTTGGTCTCCAGTTTGTCGGTTCACTGCGTCTGCTTCTATTGGTTCGCAAATCGGCTCCCACCACCGCTTACTTTCATCCAATGTATAGATGCGATCAAGGTTGCGGTTGTCAAAGACGCTAGCGTTAACCAGCTCCTTGTTCACAGTGCGTCGGTATTTTGTAAATTCGTACCCGGTCTAGAACAAATTTTGAGAAATTGAGAGTCGACGAAAGCAAGGAATAATACCTGAGCGACCAATCTGTATACCACCGACGCTCCCGTTTGACTAATCGTCCGTTTGATGGGAGTAGAGCCCCAGTCTTCGTCAAAGAACACGACGCGTGCGGCAGCGTGCAAATCAACTCCCGAGCTGAACGTTTTAAACGAAAGAAGTAGAACTTTGAGTTTACTGTAATTACTTGTTTGTTACGCACTAATCAAAGAGAACATACCCGTCAATGCGGTTAAACTCCTTTATGTGTTGCTCCCGGTCGTTTGTAGTCGTTTTTCCGGTTAACATTTCCCATGATTGACCAACAGCAAGACTCTCGTAGATAAATTCCAACGACTTCAAACAATGCGCAAAGATGACTCTGGAAAATAAATATAATTGAGCATTTACAAAGAAGGTATCTTACAGTTTGTAGCCTTTTTCCCTGCAGTGCGCCGCTGTTTCTTGCAACAAAAGCATCTTGTTGCTGAAAGTAACATTGTTTGTTATTTCCCGACCAGCAAAGACGTTGTGGGCAATTGTATCATATTTGGTTTTTTTCTTAAAGAATTTTTGTAAGATTAGGGAGTTGTTATGTTCCAAACCTTTTTGATTTCTAGAATAGACTGATAAAGTACACTAGGGTGACAGGTTAGCCTTAGGCTGAGATGATGAAAGCTCATTTCCGGCACGGGCTTCAAAGTGATCTTGTCCTTAAGCAAAGCCATGATCGAAGTATAGATTTCAGATTGAAGGGTTGTTAAGCTGACGAACAGTGTGCAAATTTTGATGATTGAAGTTTCATTTTCTATTTTCTGAAACAAGCTTGATCATCGGCTTAATGAGAAGCGTACAACGACGCACCAAGACATAGTTCGTTAAAATGTTGTTTACGGTGAGACAGCAAACTTTAAATTCATGAATTTCTTGCTCGGTCGCACCTTTATGAGGACCAATCGCGGAAATGCGCTCCATTGCGTCCAAACTGCGTTTGTTGCTTGTAAACTTCGTGGAAACAGTGCTGAGCACATTGTAGGCTTAAATGGATCGTGTCAAAAGCCATACAATAGGAAAAAGACTTACTGTCCTCCAGCTCATTTTCGTTTATTCCGTTCGAGAAACAAAGCAGTCTGTTTGTGGGCAGGTCACTTACTGCTCCTCTCTTTTCGGCGCCAGTGTTTTTTATCATGAAACAATCGTCCAGAATGACGATATCGGCTGTCTGCAGCAACTCTTTGGTCTTTTGATCTTTCAACGTTTTGTGAAACACAGAGTAGTTCATGCAGAGCAATGAATAAACTTCTTCGGTGTTGCTGGTCCTCTTTTTGGCGTTGTCGGTCCACTCCTGACAAATTTCGAATCGCTTTGTCGTCTTATATTCTGGACTGGGCTCACCACCGGCTTTCAGCATGATAACCTTAAGATAAAACATATTTTAGACATAGACATATTTTAAAACAGGCAAGCCATATTTTTTTGCATCGAATCGTCGACGTGAGAATGAAGGGGTTAACGTTAATTAAAAGGTTGAAACTGACATGTTAATCGTCGTGTAACGTCCATTCCCGAAAGAGAACATAACATTAGCGCAGACAAGCGTAACTGTATTTCTCAAATTTTCAAAAAAAAGGTTAAAACACTCGCCAAACCCTGTGGCACTTCCTAGGTTTAAGACATTTGCAGATAAATGAGCACAATCTGTGGCCACAAGTTCTCAACCCAATGAAGGAGCTTGAACGTCCTGATAATAGCCTAAAGCTTACTTTAAAGCCATCTGCGCAACAACGTGACAGGCGAACGCCTAAGATTTGCTGCAATAACGCCAAAAACCAGTTCTAGTGCAAATGCAAGGTCAGAGCACGTCAAGTCAATAACAAAACTAACGGTAAATACAACGCGTGACATGTAGGCTATTTTTAATAGAAAAAAACACTTACTTTGTATTTTTTGCCTATTCGATCTCAATTCTATGTTCCCGTGACATTCCAGAATCCCCGTAGATGCACAAAAGACTGCATTGGCGGGTCCCAGGACGACAACCCTGCCAATCAGATCGGCAAACGGCAAGCCAAACGGGTTGACAAGGAAACGATGCGATGAACAGAAAGCATCGCTTCTAACCCACGTTTTTGTATATACACGCTCGTCTGACGCTCAATCGTTGAACCAGAGATGAACACAACGCCCTTTCAGTTCCGCGAGCGAGTGGCCGCGCTGTGGAAGTGCTGCGACGATGGAATCCACGACTCTCGGTGCATTTACTGGAACGTTCCCGACTGCGAGTGGACGAGGAAAGCAGAGAAGGAACGGTTTTTCTTCTTCATCGGCTGCGAAAACGGCATTTGGAAGTACGCATTCGCCGATAATGCAAACCCTAACGAAGGACTGACCTTGGAGCAGATGCTCGCATATCCGAACCTGAAGAACGTCACAATAGAAACAATAATCGTTTACGACAAAGAATCAACTGAGGAGGATCTACAGGGTCTCTACGAGAATTCACCGCTTGTAGACGCGGACATGGAAAGACTCATGAAGGTTGTCGCCTACCTGTCGAACGATGTTTCGCTCTGCATTGATCTAGACAACGCTCAGGACTTCAACACTCGAGAAGGAAAATTCTTGCTGAGATGCCTCTCCTATATGAAGTTTTCTTGGATCAAAATGTGGGACTCTTTTCCAGTCTACAACCAACTCTTGGGGAATCAGTTCTCACGCAGGATTCCAACTCGATTCGTCCTCGAGAACGTTGATGAAAACAGAAAATTCTTCCAGAAGAACTTGAAAAACGGCAAAATCAAGCGTTTCAGTGACCAAACCAGCGGCGCTCGTTTCCCCGCTGATGTGATGGAGGGAATCATCAACAGCTTCCTGAAGAGCACTGGGAACTACAAAGAAGGCTATTTCAGCATTTCCGCTGCATTTGACGCATCGACAGAGGCGTTGCTGGAGCGGAAACTCAACGAAGGAATTTGCGAATTAGATGACTACGGCGGATATTCCTTTACCGGCTACAACTCGAAACTTAAAACGCATCAGCACTTAAGCATACAAAACGCTGGCCAATCGGAATATGAATGCACGTTGAGAGCTGTTGAGAGTTGAAATTTCACCAAATTGCTCGTTTTGTTCTCTAACCGATAAATAATTACTTTTTGCTTTTTACAATTTGCGGGTTTTTTTGAGCACGGCAACCTCCGAAATCAACGCAACAAAAGCGATTAAATTGGTTCTGTCTACTACCGTGTTTAAACGTTTAAACGTGTTTAAACGGATGTGTTTAAACAATGATGCGACAAATGAGTAACCGACAAATGAGTAACTGACGAAAGAGTAACTGACAAATTGCAAAACGACGGAAAATTCTAAGTTCCAAGTTAGAAAATGCGGAAGACCCGAAACCACCTCTGTGCCCATACTAAGGCTCAATGTGTCAACACAATTAACAACAATCAACTTTATTTTAAACTGAAATTTCTCAACAATAGAGCGAACGTGGAATCCTTCGAGAACTAAAGAGAAAATCTCAGTTTTAAACACACAAAATAAATGCTTACAGGCCACTCGCATTACATGTAGTTACCAAGGCGGTGAGCAAGGGCGGAGAGGTGTCTGCGAATGTTTCGCTCGAATGTTGCGAATGCGAACGTCTACTGCAATGTCCCAAACCGCGCCCTCGGGCTCGAGGGCAATGGATACCGATGGATCTAGTGCGTCCTGCCGCTCAACATGTTGTATGAGAAGGTAAGCTAGTCTCATTGGTATTAAATGTATTAATACTCTTTTCATTAGGTCTTCCTCGTGATCTGGTTCTCCATGGCGCTGCTGCTGCTGACAACGACTGCCAACGTCGTCTACTGGTCCTTCGCCTCGCTCACTACTTGCCGAAACGACTACATCAGGAACTTCGTGGTAATTAGTGCTTTTAAGAATATTTTGACGTTATTTGATTACAGGAGCTCAGTTCCCCCCTGGAGAAGATCGACGAAGAGAAGCTGCTCGCCTTCGTCCGCTGATTCGACCTGGATTCGACGACCGCCCTCCGTCTCCTCGCAGAGAATTGCAGCGACTTAGCTGCTCAACTCATCGTGGAAGATTTATGGTATAAATCAAAGTAAGATGAATAAAAGTTGTTGATGAAAATTGTTAATTGTGTTGACACATTGAGCCTTAGTATGGGCACAGAGGTGGTTTCGGGTCTTCCGCATTTTCTAACTTGGAACTTAGAATTTTCCGTCGTTTTGCAATTTGTCAATTACTCTTTCGTCAGTTACTCATTTGTTTTATAACCGTTTAAACAGCAAACCAGAATAAGAATGAGCGCATAATTCGGTTTTTTGGCGCTTTTAGTTCGGAAAAGTCGAATTTTGGTTTTTGTTTACCGGTCATTTTTTTTAATAAAAAACCGACATCTCTGATTGACGAACGTTCCCGTCAACGCACGCTCGCGGCCTAATGATTCCGGTCAGTGACAAGCTTGTGCACTCATTTACGCAACACACCTCGACCAAAGTCAAAGCCTCCAGTTATTCTTGTAAAATTCACAGGCAAACCCTGCGGCAGCTCCTATGTTTAAGAAAAGAAGGCAATACATAGGGTAACAGAAGTGTCAAGTTGGCCTACTTTGCACGAAAGCAATGACAGAGAATCGATGAAAATGGCCATTTGGCTGTCGATAGTGGGCCGCATCGCACAACTCGATTTTTGCCATTTTTCGCCTATTCGATCTCAATGTTCACGTGACATTCCAGAATCCCCGTGGATGAACAAAAGACTGCATTGGCGGGGTCCCAGCACGACAACCCTGCCAATCAGTTCGGCAAGCCAAACGAGTTGATAAGGGAACGAACGATGCGATGAAAAGAAAGCATCGCTTCTAACCCCCGTTTCTGTATTTACACGCTCGCCCGGCGCCCAATCGTCGAATCAGAGATGAACGGAACGCCCTATGATTTCCACGAGCGAGTGGCCGCGCTGTGGAAGTGCTGCGACGATGGAATGCACAACTCTCGGTGCGCTGGCTCGACCGTTCCCGACTGCGACTGGACGAGGAAAGCAGAGAAGAAACGGATTAATTTCTACATCGCCTACGACAACGGCATTTGGAAGTATACATTCACCGATCGTGCAAACCCTGACGAAGGACTGACTTTGGAGCAAATGCTGGCGCATCCGAACCTGAAGACCGTCACAATGGAGAGAATTTTAGTTGTCGACAAAACATCAAGCGAGAAAGTATCGCTTGTAGACGTGAATATGGAAAGAATCATGAAGGTTGTCACCTACCTGTCGAACGATGTTTCGCTCTTCACTGCACTGGACAACGCTGAGAACCTCAACAATCGAGAAGGCGAATGCTTGCTGAGATGCCTCTCCAATATGAAGTTTTCAAGAGTCTTAATATGGAAGTCTTTTCCAGTCAACAACCTACTTTTGGGAAATCAGTTTTCACGCAAAAATCCGACTGAATTCCTCCTGGATAACGTTGATCTAAACAGAAAATTCTTCCAGAAGAACTTGGATAACGGAAACATCAGACGTTTCTTCGGCAGAGCCAGCGGCGCTCGTTTCCCCGCTGAAGTCATGGAGGGAATCATTAACAGCTTCCTGAAGAACCCAGAGAGATACGACGAACGCTATTTCCGCATTTCCGCTCCATTTGACGGATCGACAGAGGCGTGGCTGGAGCGGAAGCTCAACGAAGGAAGCTGTAACAGAGATGCCGATGGCGGATTTTCCTTTACCGAGTACAACTCAAAGCTTCAAATGGATCAAATCTTGAGCATTAAAATATGTGACAAATCGATGTATAAGTGCACGTTGAGAGCACTTTGAGTTCTTTGTTTTCTTGTCTAACCGATAAATGTTTACTTGTTGCATCATTTGCTCTTTGGGCACTTTGGGGATAAGCAGTAGTCTCACATGGGTGAGCAGAAAATCCAGCCATAGATGAGACGCCTACTCGCAGCTCTCAAAGCAAGGTGATAGAACTGTAGAAGCAAGCTGTAGAACTTGTGCTGAAGAACGAATAAAGCTCTTCGTCTCTGAGACGGTTCCTTTCTGATCGGCAACGACAACGACGACATTTGGAAGTCACCAATCCTGGAAACACCAACGTCTTGACCTTGGAGCAAATGCTGGCGCATCCGAACCAGGGGAACGTCACAATAAAAACGATTATCTTTTTCGACAGAAGATCAGAGTGGATCCTCCTTGACGTCGAAGTGAACCGACTCATGCAGGTTGTCCCTCGCCAATGCAATGCATTGCTGGGGTCCCAGCACGACAACCCTGCCAATCAGATCGGCAAGACGATGCGATAAAAGAGAGCATCGCTTCTAAGCCACGTTTTTGTATTTACATGCTCGCCCGGCGCTCAATCATCGAACCAGAGATGGACTCAACACCCTATGATTTTCGCGAGCGAGTGGCCGCGCTGTGGAAGTGTTGCGACGATGGCGAGCACAACGTTCAATGTGTGGACTCGACCGTTCCCGACTGCGAGTGGACGAGGAAAGCAGAGAAAAAACGGATTACCTTCTACATCGGCTGCGAAAACGGGACTTGGAAGTATTCCTTCTTTGAGCATGCGGCCACTGGAGTTATCATGTATGCATTCATCGATTCTGAAGCCCTGGACAAACTCCTAACTTTGGAGCAGATGCTCGCAAATCCGAACCTGAAGAACGTCACAATAGAAACGATTTTCGTTTACGACCAAGAAACAACTGATGATCTACAGGATCTCTACGAGAAATCACCGCTTGTAGACGTGAACATGGAAAGACTCATGAAGGTTGTCACCTTCCTGTCGAATGATGTTGCGCTCTGCCTTAATCTATACAACGCTCAGGACTTCAACACTCGAGAAGGAAAATGCTTGCTGAAATGCCTCTCCTATATGAAGTTTTCTTCTATCAAAATGTGGAACTCTTTTCCAGTCTACAACCAACTCTTGGGAAATCAGTTCTCACGCAGGATTCCGACTGAATTCGTCCTGGAGTACGTTGATGAAAACAGAAAATTCTTCCAGAAGAACTTGGAAAACGGCAAAATCAAGCGTTTCTATGAACTGGAAGACAGCATTGATCGTTTCCCCGCTGAAGTGATGGAAGGAATCATCAACAGCTTCCTGAAGAACCCAGAGGAATACAAAGAAGGCTATTTCGATATTTCGGCTCAATTTGACGAATCGACGGAGGCGTTGCTGGAGCGGAACCGCGAAGAAGGAAGCTGTTACAAACATGCCTATAGCGGATATTCCTTTATCAGCTATAACTCAAAGCTTCAAATGGATCAAATCTTGAGCATTAAAATAAGTGGCAAATCGTCGTATGAATGCACGTTGAGCGCATTTTGAGATGTCACCACTTTGCTTATTTACTAGTGTAACCGATAAATGTATCCTGTTGTAAATGTTGAGCAATAAGTTAAAATAAGAATAGGAATGAGTTTTTGCCGCTTTCAGTTCGGTTTCGGTTTACCGGTAATTTTATAAAAAAAACCGACATCTCTAATTGACGACCGTTCCGTCGCCTTCCTCGCAGCATTTCCTCGGCGCAGCCGCTTGCTCGCGGCCTAATGATTGCGGTCCGTGACAAGCTTGTTCACTCATTTACGCAATGCATCTCGACCGAAGTCAAAGCCTCCAGTTATTCTTGTAAAATTCACAGACAAACCCTGCGGCAGCTCCTATGAAGAGAATTGAGCAATGCGCACAGGCCGTGGAGCAGCCACTTCCTGTGACAGGAACGAGATTATGCTCGGTTTGTATCGGAACGCCTTTCTCCTGAAAGACAACAGCGATTTGATGTTTGAAGCTGAATTCAATGAAATTCACTAGACAAACCGTGCGGCAGCTTCTATGTTTAAGCCTTTGGCAGTTACCGTATGGTTAGCTTATTACGAAGCCTAAACTTGGTTTTATGCATGTTGCACAACAATCTGCAAGCTCCACATTCGCTGCGGAAGCGCCTAAAACAAGCTCTAGACGCGCACTAACAAGGTCAGAGTCTGCTGTCACAGAATTCAAGACAATAGCAGAATCAATTTTTTAAGCCAAAGGACTAGAGAGCTGCAGAGCTGTTCCCAACGCGGTGTTATCACTGATCACTGATTAATGATGTTAGTCTTAATTCGATCTTTGAAAATAAGCTCCTTGAAAATCCCGTATCAGTCCGAGATATTCTGGCGCTTTCTTAGTCTCAACATAAACTATCAGCCTGAAAAAATTCATTTCAATCGGCCGTGGACAATCGGCCGGCGAGGTTCTCTTGTAAGCAGAAAGCGCCGGATGAATGACGAGCTCGAGCGATGACGAGATCAAGGCAAAGCAGATTTTAACTGGATTTTTAGGCCCGTGTGATTGTGGCAAAGTAGCTTTATATGCTCGCCCGCCGTCGACCGTTGTTCTGTGGAATTTTGTTACTGATAGTAGTGATGAAGTCGGCATCAAATTCTCTGATCTTGACTACCAAGGCTTGTTTTCTCCATCCCGCAACGAGTTGATGATCGCGCGTAAATGGGTTGAAATGGGTTGTTTGGTTGCGATCATTGTTCATGTTGTTGAGGTGTTTGACACAAACGTCACACTGTACGGTCTTCGAGCTTCTGAATGTGTGGAATGTGGCATCAGTGGTCAGTATCGCATATTCCTGTCTTGGCCGCGCTGTTTGTAACAGGTCAGAAGGTGCAAACCGCGGCGTGAATCCTTGTCTTTGTCCCCGAATCTCGTGAAGCCGACGAGCAACGACCACGGACCGCCGAGCGAAGAACAA
>MQUG01003856.1:0-71776 GCA_007213375.1 Steinernema feltiae | reverse complement strand
GGTCGCACCGCCTCGGCGATCGACTTCACATTCATCCTGATCTGAAAAGAGGCAACGGTGTTCGCGCGCGGGCGAGTGCTTGAGGGTCGGTGGCGCAAACAAAGAGTAGCCCGGCAGCGGCGCTGTGAGCACAAGAGCGGCGCATCAATGGGCGCCGCGTGTTGTTCGGCGCGAGCGAGCGAGTGAAACGGAACAAACGGAAATGGTTTACATGCCGCTTAGCAACACGCTTGGAAGTCGCGTTGCTCGCTCTCTGTCTTATCGCCGGTCGGCGTCATCTGTGCGGCCGTTAATCAGGGCTCCAAAAGCGGCCAAATGACGACTTGGAGCCACAGCGGTCGCGAGGGTAATTTTACGACTTGGGAAGGAAAGGAAACCGCGACAGAAACGACCTGTCAACAAGATTAATTTCGTATGCACGCACTTGGGGTTGAGCAAACGGGGAAATTCAAAAAATCGCTGTTCTGGGGATCCTGCGCCAGGCCTTTGCAGCAGCTAGCACACTCAAAACTTCCAATTTTCACCGCCAAAAACCCACTCCAGACACAACAATGAAGTCATCAATCACGATTTACAACCTCCCACATTAGTTAACAACCTGTCTGGCGCGCGCAGCGCATCAATTGCGCTGACAGCGCGCAAGTCACAGCAACGAGACATGCGCTGCTCTGCACAGACGCTTCCGTAGCGCCTTTTACGTCCGCCAATCGGGCCGTTTTTGCACTGTGCGAACGTCATTTTAATCAATTTTTACGACCGACCGCGTTTCAACACACAAATAACAACGGTATTTACAACCGTAAATGATCGGAAAAACCGGTCTGCAACCGCAAAAACACGATTCCGCAGAGCACAATCCATTAATCCACCGCAATCGCATTGTTTTTGTGCACTCGCCTAAAATCCTCCAAAAATTGGAGAAGACGCGCCGGGACAGGACGACGACCACCCGAGAATGTCGGCTCGCGCGCGCGCAAGAATAACATTTCTGGATTCGGTGAGGCGGCGGCGGGCGGCGTGGAGAATGCGAACGCCGCTCCCCGCCCCCAGGGGAGATGAGTCACATGAAGTGGCGGCGGTGGCGGCGGTGGCGGCCAGCGATGGTATGTTGACTGAACTTGAGTGGAGGAGGATCAACGGATGGCTGCTTAACAAGCTGATAAAGTGCTTTTTTGTGTCGAAAGCGGCCGATGACGAATCGATGTGGAATTCTCATATGCAAATAGTAGGGAAAGGGATTTGAAAATCTGGGCTTGAGGGAAGATGCAGATTCGGGACAATCACTAGCCAGGAAAAGGTTTCCAAACGCATCTGACCATCAATTCTTGCCACAGTTGGCCGTATTTATGCCCAAAAATCAGAAAAATGTAGTGCGATAACTCATTAATCGATTTTACTCGTGAAAATTGCGTTCCGATGGACTAATTCAAGCTGCACAACCTGAATAAGATCCATCTGAAGCTCTAGAAGTATTAGCAGGCCTCCTTCAAGCCAGAAGCGCCGCCAATAGCCAAATTTCTGAACGATCGTAGCTTGGAAAAGAGAGCTACAGCTTTGTAGCATTCCAATCCAGTCCTAGACACCCTAACTGGAATAAAACTAAGCTCCAGCGTCGTATAATTGGCCATAATAGCTCCTTAACTAGATTTGATACAATTGCCTATCCGCAGAGGCAAATCACACGAAAAAATATGTTGAAATCTGGGATTGAGAGATTGTCAATCGACAAGAACAGCTTTTGGCTTCATTCTAAGGTTTTAGCTTTGCTTAAAGGTCTAACCAACGAGCTTAAACACAAAAAAAGCGGTCTTTGATGTAATGATGTTTACCACCACCTCAAAATCTAATCCGAACAACACGAGACCTAGTTTCTCAATCCAATCTTTTTAATCTGTTTTTGCTAATCTTCTATCGCGTTCCAAAACATCCAATCGAGGAGATTAGATTGTCATCGCGTTTCAATTTGTTGTTTTTCCGAATTACGATGTGGATGGGAGACGCAAAGGTGGAATGGTTGAAAATACGGTTAACTAATGAAACGTAGAGCTTTTCACGGAATTTGGCGCAGATGCTCAGAAAGTCTTTTATATTCCGAAAACGCTCTGACCAGAATTCCGCAATTTGGCGACGCATGAACGTGCATCGTACAGTGAACAAAACAGGTATGCAACTCTGCCAAAGTGCCTCTTGTTAGGCAACGCATTGGCTTGTTTTGCGCAGTTCAAATTAGAGCAGTTGGCAAACGATTTTCCATGGATTATCGCCTGATTTTAAGCTTCAAGAAGTCAGACTTTCAAGCTTTTTGTCCGAAATTTCCAATTTAGGTTTTCGAAAGGATTGGGATTAAAAAGAACAGAAATAACACTTCAAAATGGGCCAATAATGCGACTAGAACTGTTCCAATACAACCAACGCCTGAACAAAGATTTTTCCGCTGATTTTCACCGACAAACCAGTTCCATTAGCATCTCAATCGTCAGACATTCAAACAGACTACAGTAGATCAGTTAAACACACTTCCATCCGCCCAATCGGTATTCAATTATGCACGCAAAAAGAAACGCAAATTTTCATTTTTCGCCAATTGAAACGCAGAAGACCACGCTCAATCCAAACTCCCAAATCAGGGATTCAATTCCCAACACTTTATCCTCCGCTCGCGAGCATGACTAAACAGCCCAAATCGCGCAAAAACGCCAAAAAATGGTCGAATCATCACATGAAACGCAACACGAATACAGTCACAGGAGCAGCAGCAGCCGAGAATGAGCGGCGAATGACAAAGCGGACTAGCGGAGGGCGCACCGCTTGAAAACGAAATGAAACGCGTGCGCGTGGTGCACTCGCCTACGTGTGGTGATTAATTTTCGGGCCGGATTCCACCGCCACCGCGTCCTGGCGTACAAAAAGCACCGCCGCAGTTGTCGCGTCGCCATCGAAACCGATTCCCTAACCGGTTCGGTCGTCGCTCGACGTCGCCGGTCGTCCAGCCAGACAGTCTGTGTCGGAGCGGCGGAAATCGGGTCAAATCCCGAGATCATCAAAATCGTGTGTGTGTGTGTTGTGCCGCGGCGTTCATAAGAAGAGACGCGGCGGCGTGACAAATTAAATCCGACGGAAGAGGATGAGAAGGAGGAGGAGGAGGAGGAACGACCGTTGCCGGTGCTGCTGCTGCTGAGGTGACCTTGGATGATCGTTGATGTCTACTCTCTCTTTCTCGCTGTCACGACCAGCGAACGATATGCTGCTGTACGAATACAGCAGATTGGCGCCAATTTGGTGGTTGTTTTTGGCGGCAACTCCGGACTTCACTCATCACTCCGGACGGAAGCCGCCGAAAGGACAATAATGAATATGCATCTGTATCTTGGCCAAAATGAATCGAAAGCGTGGTGGTCGAGAGGTTAAATGCTCGCTAATTTAAGGTCAAAAAGTTTTAAAAACGCAACAAAAAAGGTTTCTCCCCGGCCGGGAATCGAACCCGGGTCTCGCACGTGACAGGCGCGGATACTCACCACTATACTACCGAGGATGCGTCTAACATTGACTCTAATCTCTATGTATTTCAGTTCGATCCAGATCGCTTTCTCAACGGTGATCGCAAGAATCTCGAGCAACAAGTGATCGCATTCAGCTTGGGGAAACGCGCATGTCTTGGCGCAAGTCACCACTATACTACCGCGGACTTGTCTCAAACTCCTTGCTCATATGCTTATGAACAGCACCGTTTCCGATGATTTCGATTCAAAATCGACCAACGTCACGTCACCGTTATGTTATCTCCATCCACGTACACCGAACCAAAATATTTGCTTCCTCGGACAAAAGATCACCGCCGTCCGTCTCCAAACACTATCAATTCCGATCTCCGCAAACTCCGCGAACAATGTACACACACACACACACAATAATCGTTCCATCACATCGCGTTGAGGGAAAATCATAATAATGATCATTATTGTACGAGGAGCGGCGCCGACCAAATCGCGCGGGAAATGCACGAAAGACTTTAGCAGCATAGGCGCGTCGTCGTTGTGGTGCGGCGATCGATTTTTTTGGGGCAAACAAAGGAGGTAATTATCATCGGACACCGGAGCCGAATTCGGCGCTGGCGACAGGTGGGCCCCGGCCGCACCCAAAACTGCTAAATCACTCTAGAGCGGAGCGGCTCACGCCCTAAGCCGATTAGGAGAATGCACACAGAACAAATTGGAGGCGAGCGCGAGGTGCAGGGCTGAAAACGAAGGTGACGACCTTGGCCGGTAGCGGAAACGATTCGTTTTTTGGGACATCAAGATAGGCGACTAGCTGTTGCTGTTTTGAGGAGTTTTTCCGGTAAGAGCGGGAGATAACGCATTCTTAAATGCCTTGAAAATGATTCATATGTTTAATGTCAAACATTCGCTGTAATTCACCGCCGGTGGGCGGTTAAGGGTTGTCAACGCTGTGCGGAATGAGGAATGCCCGAATGCAGCTATTAGTCACTTGAAATCTGACTCCATTTTCGTGCAAAACCGCGAGAATGTGGTTTGCAAGTGATGAGAATATATCGGATAATGTTACCAGCATACCTCAAGCATCGGTGGTTCAGTGGTAGAATGCTCGCCTGCCACGCGGGCGGCCCGGGTTCGATTCCCGGCCGATGCAAATGTTTTTATTTTTGTTTATTCATCTTGTTTTTTGGTCTTTTTTCAGCGCAAAAACACAAATAACCACCTGAAAATACTATAAACTAAAAAAAATTTCCTCCCCGGCCGGGAATCGAACCCGGGTCTCGCACGTGACAGGCGCGGATACTCACCACTATACTACCGAGGATGCATATCTCAGTCTCTCTAATCTTTATATAAGTCACACAACGTTTTATTTCCAAATCTATATGGCAAATTTAGGCAAGAAATGCATTTAAATTTTAAATCTCATTCTGAGCAACTTCTCTAACTTCCACGTCCATTCCTACCAGAAACGGGTACTGTACAACATCGGATTCGTTGCTTCTTAGACGAACAAACGACTAAAAACTCTAGTTTACTTCATTCAATATGTTTTAACTTACGAGTCCGTTGACCTTATGGAGTTCCAGCCTCCCACTGCTCATTTTCGTGAGCAACTCGGCCGATCTCAATGCTAGGTCATAGTCATAGTGAAGCGGCTGTTGATCTGGTCGCATTTGTTGTACGACCTTTTGAATGTCAGTAACCTGAAAAATTGAGTTTTGAAACAGTGAAACGTTCAAAAAGCGCCAAAATGCGGTGCAGCAGACGACAAGAGCGATTCCGATCAGTTTATTCCAAAATTCCCCCGCAATCGGTCGCGTGCCGTGCTCGTCTTCAATAACATGACAATCAGGTGCTTACCATAAGTGAGATTCCGCCATGATTGTGCAAGAATTCGATCATATCCTCCACTACATTAGTCTTCCTACTAGTGTCGGTCGACGATTTCGACGTTTGGGTCTGCACCGAGACCACTTCCCTTCCAATCGAAGCTGTAAAGCATCACTGTAAAGCGCAAAAATGTCAAAAATTCCAAACCTGACTCATCGATCCATTTGAGTATGACATCATTTTCGAATTCCGCTCTGTAGGTGTGTACATTGGCAGGAAAGTTGAACTTTTGCATAAGAATGTCGACCGCCGTGATCTTGTTGCTACGGAATACGCGTCGCATCTGGAATGAAGTGTGAAAATGAGGGATTTTGGACTATTAGAGCCTACCATCTGAGGATCGAGATCAACACCAAGACGAGCATTCAGCCGCTCGCGGAGCGTCGAGAACGAAACAACCTCAAAACGACGAACCATCTCGAAGAAGACGTAGTAGAGGTAGTCACGCGAGAGCTTTGGTCGTTCTGAATTGAATTTCACTAAAATTTCTACAAAAATCAATCAAATTCCTTACTATGACCCGGATAGAAGATGAGATTCTCCCCTGTGCTAATGTCCATGATTGCTGTCAGCTCCGGAATCGCCTCCCTGAGCGTCTCGAGGTTCATTTTTCGGTGGTTAGGTGGGCTACTGAGGAAGATCTTCGCGTGCTCCCACAAATTCGACTCGTAGATCGGAGCGCAGAGAGTGAGGAAAGCGATCCATTTCTCCTGAAAATGGGCGTTTTAAAGCCCTGAACAAGATGCTGATTCCACCCACATTTTCCTCCTGTGGACGAACGCGAACAGCGGTGATTTTGTACGGTCGTCCCGGGTAGTTTTCCTCGATTAGCACGCGGCTATCAAAGCCTTCAACGAAGGCGTTCTTGATCGTGTTCGCCGAGGTGCCGAGGATTTTGTTGACGTTTTTCAGCGACAACTCCGTCTCGTAAGCTTTCCAGCAGGTCGTGTACAAATCTGGGAACTGAATGGCGCCGCAGCGTCTGATTTCAAATAGCAAAAGGTCTTTGTTCAGCTCGCCCGGCTCCAGATGGCAGATTCTGGCTCCGGCCGTGTAATCCGCGTCGATTTCGGCAAAGCCGCGAAGACCTTCGGCATAGGCGTCGATTCGTGAGCTCGCATTGGTATAAAACGCCGTGTTCAGCTTAAAATTGAATGCGTGTGAATGGCTGAAAATGAGCAAAAACTGACTTGTTCAACGCTGATCGAAGCGCCAAAACGGTCTTCGAGGATCTCGTGGAGCTGCGAGACAAAGAAGACTCGATGGGAAGAGTAGGCGCGGACAATCTCCGCAACAGTGGAGATTTTGAGATCGCGCGCGGGTGCCATTACATGGCAGCGAAGAAGAAAAAGAAGAAAGTTGCATTCGCGCCGACCCGACCGGCGATTGTTGCGAAATGTCGCACGTTCGATTGATTTTTTTTTGACTGAATGGGGTGATCGTGTTGCTGTCGTGCTCGAATTGAATGAAATGACCTTGAAGTGTGCGGAAAGTACACGTTTGTACTGAAAACATTGCTTTAAATGGCAAAAAACCAATCCGACTGTTTTTGATATAACCAGTTTGTGAACATGTCTAAACGCAGCATCGGTGGTTCAGTGGTAGAATGCTCGCCTGCCACGCGGGCGGCCCGGGTTCGATTCCCGGCCGATGCAAACTTCTTTAAAACGTTAAATTCAGTTAATAAGTAGGAAATTCACTTCACGTCCAATGCGACAAACATTTTGTGACGGACTAGAGCCCGCAGAGCGTAGTACTGCCATTTTGACTTCAGAGTTTTCGAGTTGAAATGTTTGGACGCATCAAACGCATCAAACGCATCCATTTTGTTGTCTCGATGTCTCGAATTTTTCATTTATTTCCAGAATTTCATAAATTTCATAGTTTAAGTGCGGTCTTTGCCGATTCACGGTGACTAAATAAACCAATAGTTGTGCACTAGTGCAAACCGTGAATGCTTAGGCTAAGCCTATTGAGTGAACCGCACTTCTCTTCTGTACGTCTTCTTTTTGTTCAGAAAATTCAGAATTACATTTCTTGACCTTCTACTCTGATCTTCTACTTTGCTTCGCATCGGTTAGTTTTTTCTAAAATTAGGAAGCATTCAATGTTCACCATTCAGCGTAAAAATGGAAACCCATAGCAACCGGCTTGTTACCATATCTGTAGGTCAGAAAGCGCGAAAACCCCTAGGAAACGAGCAGCGACCGCTTGCCCGACCAAACTATTAAAAATGAAAGCCTACCAGTCTGAAATGTCTGACCAATCGGAAGACGACCAATTTGCCCCGCATAAAAGGAGCGAGCTGCCGGTCATTCGACGATTCGCCAGGACCAGCCGAACCTCCGATGCCCGCTTCTCCAACCTACTCCGGTCACTCCGAGGGACCTCAGCTGCTCATGGAGAGCCGGAAGAAAGAAGTAGAAGCCAATGGAGCCGAGAAAATCCAGGAGAACTCGCCAAGCTCGCGAAGATCTGAAGAAGTTCCTCAAGATCCCGCGCCCGGTGAAGGAATCATGAGCTCGTCTGGAGCCGAGGAAGATCCCGAAGAACCCGCCGAGACGCTCGTACTCGCACCAAAAGGCTGGGAACATGGAGAAGATGCCGAGTCGAAAGAAGATGGCGTCGAAACCAAAGCTCTAAGTGAAATCGCCGTTCTCGAAGCCGTCCCGACGCCAAGCTCCTCCCGCCGCAACAGTACAGAGACAAGTAAGCTAAAAATCGTGTTTTGGGTCATAAATAAAACTCTTATAGCTCGGTCAGATAAGAAGATTACGGAGGTCATCAAGATGCTCCAGAAGGTGATCAACAGCGATCGGGAGCCCGAAACTGCCCCGAGGGCGAAGCGATCAAGGAACACGGCTACCGGGGAAGAAATCGTCACCCACGCAAGAAGATTCGAATACGAGTTCGATGCTGCCGCTTATGGAAGAAAACTTGAGGCGATGCTTCGTGCAATCAAGGCACACCGAGTCCGCACCCAACTCAACGAGAGCTTTGGCACCCTGGACACCCGCGCTGCGTCAAACCGTCAAAGGCGAGCTACGAGGAGGACGAAGACCTCAAGGAAGCAGAACGCGTCATGAAGCTCGCGATATTCGGCAGCAACCACAAAGAAGAGACAAAGGAAGAAATGGCGTCTGGAAGAGGATCTGAATTGTAATTGTGCCTATAACCTATTTTAATAAAAATGTTATTAACCCATAAACCACTTGCTTTAATGTCTTTATAACTTCAAGCCAAGTTTCTGGCATCTCGACCTCAGGACAAAAACGGACCAGCATCCCACAGCACGACGCAAAAAGAACTAGTTATCTTAGTTATCTTGCTTAGCCAACAGGCTTAGTTATCTTGCTTTGTTCTTTTCGCTCTTGAGGGCTTCCTTAACTCTGATATCCATGGTTTCTTCGTCTTCTATGTAGTCAGCGTAGCTTCGCAGGTATCTGGTGAGGTTGCCGAAATTTGGGGTTTTCGCCAAATACCCTTCGCATAATGCGACAACAGCGTCGCCGCCTTTATTCTTGACTATTAATTAATGGAAGCAGTTGGCTTACTTGTTTCTTTGAAAGATTGGGGTGGTTGTCCGTCCAGAATCCAGTAGAACACAGCGTTGGCTCGGTTCACGGTGGGCTGCAAAAGCTCGAGATTTTTCGATTTTGTTAATGCCAGAAGTTTGATCCTGTCGAGGAAATCATGCTGTTCGTCCATTTCCTTCGGTATCCGGGTGGTGTAGGATGATTGCGGTTAGATTCGGATTGTACGGTGCTCGTATGGCGCTCAGCATCTGTTGCCACGTTGGTCCGTGCTTTTCGGTTTGGTCGTTCATGAATCCGTTTTCTAGTAGTCGCGGGTAGATCCATTCCATCACTTTCTTTTCCGGTTTAGCTTTCCTCATGGCGTCGATTTTGGTTGCAATTGCGCGGAAGGGATTGACGTTGCAAACAATCGATAGGCACAGTTTGAAGTACTCTCTTCGGATGTACGTGTAGACCTTGTTCTGAGCTTTTGGGTCATTTTTGAGGTGGAGAGGTAGCAGAATTGTGTAAAACTCGCTTGTCCAGTTCCACCGGGTGGCGGTGATGGGGAGCACTTTTTCTTGATGAGCTTTCCATGTGCTCGAAATGCTTGTGGACATGATGGTGTACAGCGTTGGGATAGTTTCCACATTTACATGCGGGAGAGGCCTGTTTTTGGTGAGGTTCGCCTCAATCGCCTTCCAATCTTTGTGCTCGTAGACAAAGTCCGGTGCGGCTTCGTTTTGCAATGCTACAACTCTTAGCCTGCAGTAGAACCTAAGAGCAAATTGTGCTTAGTTGCGGATAACCATTTTTCTTACTCAGCTATTAGTCTGTCGTCTAGACCGGATGAGTACTGCTTGGCCTTCGGCACTCCTGCCGCAGTTAGGATGCGGGCAATGTTTTTTTGGATGTCTGCTTCGATAGGTTCACCTTTACTTGTGACAAAGGTCGAGAGAACTTTCTTCTTCTTCTCGACGCTCCTGGCTGCGGACCTTCCCTATCTTCTTTCCGAGAAAAAAAATCTACCGAATTTGTAAGCGAGAAAACACTTACTTGCATCCGTATACGGTGCTCAGCACAGTTCGACAGTGATTATGGTAATAATTACCCAAGTATCTGAAATTACACGCCAAATGAAGGCGAATAACAACGCCCGATCGGTGCGAAAACCGTTCCACGAGCACAGACCGTTTGTGTTATTGTGGTACAGACTAGACGGCGCTCGCCGGTTTAAATACGGCGAGTGAATGGAATGACGGGCGTGACCCTGAACGGCGAAAACAAAGCCTCTGAACAGGTTTCTCTCGCTCCTTCAAACTATAATTCAACCTACTAACTTAAATGTTTTTTTTAAAATAAATTCAAGATGTCTGATTGCTCTTACGGAAGTTCGGCTTTCAAGAGTGCGTTGAACTTGGCCTCACAAACACAGAATCCGCCAAAGGTGTATTACCACACAGCAAAAACAACACGCAACAAAATTTCGCGGTTCTCCGTTGTCTGTTCTTGATTAACCGGTTCAAAGAGTAACGCGTCGTTATAATTGTTGACGGCAATAAAGGTTTTGAAGTCCTCTACGTTTTTGGGCGACCGTGTTTTGTTTGGTGTAGCCTACACGCAACAAACCGCATTGTATTGAAAGTTGTGTCAACAGCATTAGTGTTCATTGAATTGGTGTTCACTGGAAGTTCTGTGTGAATTGTTCACTCTTGCTGGCTGTGAACCATCTCACTTACAATCATCTCGTTGTGTCAACCGCATTGTATTGAACAGCGTTTCCATAAATACGTCGTAATTCCAAGAATTCGCCCAGTTTCAGTCAATCCTGGTTGAAACTCCCACATCAGCCCGAACAACTTTACGCGCCTCTCCTTCAATTTTACGGTATCATTTTGCAGTAAATAACCCTACATGTAATGCTCTAGTTGTTTAGAATATTGTTTAGCTCAATGTCAGCTATGCATAGCTGCGCAACAGGAAGTGCGGCTGACTGTTGGTCAGATATGGACGCAAGTTCTGCGTTCTAGAACCCAGTTGTCGATGCAGGAACTGTGCTGCATGTTCTGTGTGTTGATCTCAACACCTGCTTATGAGATCGTCATAAATGTCCGTGTAAGTCTTAGCTTATTGTAGCTAAATTCAACTTGTGATTTAGACAATGACAGATCTCTTTGACAACTACAGGGCGAAAACGATTAATTCGTTTGTCGGTTGTCCCGGAAAGCCAAAGAAGTTCCTGGCGCAAACACAGCGCCGTCTACGGATTGAGAGGCGGATGGAGCAGAGGAGGCTGAGGGAGCATCTGCGAGAAAGGCGCCGTCTGTCGACTAGCTCAAGAACGCGTCTAAAAAGAATCAGGCAGAAGAATAAATGTGTTGTTGAAAATAAGCTACGTTATTAAAGTAAAAATAATAAATCGTTTCTATTCAACATATTCTTGTCCATTAGTTTGTGCATAAGGCAAAGTACAATCGGGGAATCGGGGACGAAATCTGGGCAAAATTGATGAGTGGGTCTTCAGTCTCATCGAAAGAGGATCAAGAGAAGTGCGCGTTTCACGTCGTTGTTTCTCCTAGGCACAACAGACCGACCGTCGCACTGTGGCGCGATGCTATGAAAATCGCTGAACTCTGATCGCTAAAGCTGCGATTGACCAACCACAACGTGGTCGTTTCCTCTCCTCTTTCTGTTCAATCGACATTTTCGATTTCATCACGCAGTGTATTCCGGTAAACTCGTCGCCAAAACGTGAGCCGAGCTTTCCTCGTTGCGGCGATGAGATAGAGACCAATGCGTGGATCGTACTTGAGCCGAGCTTTCCAGAAACCGACCTGAAAGATTGGTTTTACGCTACGTAAAACCAATAACAACACAACACGCGCTATCTTCGCGTTCGCTTACAACTCGCTCAACTCTCGACACGAATCAGTCAAAGGGGTCCGATAATCTCGCTCTCGAGATGTTCTCTTCCACGCGACGACGAGGATACGGTCTATCAAGACGAAGGGACGTGAGAACGACAACTGCGCTTGGAGGTATGCAATGCAACACTTGGACACGAGGGTTCAGACTAATAACTTTATTTCTGGAGCCTGGTCGTTCATGCAAGAATTCGGGTGAGGTACTTTGTGAGCGCCTCTGTGGAGCACAAGCGGCGGACGCTACAAAGTTTTTGTTCATTGTCAGCTTCTTGATTTCTTCTTGTTTCGCGGAGTTCTCGGATAGCTTCCAGCATTGCTTGTAGAGCTCCATCGTGATATCTTTCAAATTCTTCAAGCGGTGAAGATCGGAAACGCTCAATCCATCGATGAGTCTTCGGCACTGAGCTGCTTTCTTCACGTTCCACAGGTGGTTGTAGATTTTGCGAATACTCGTTTCGAGTATGCTGTCAGCTGAGGCAACGTTTCGAAGCGCAGATGTGAGGTGCGGCTGTAAACAACAATTTTAAAAGTGTCGCTAATTTCCGACATTGCTTAGACGTTGTGAAACCACAATTGGTTCTGAGATTCAGTAAGTAGACGTAAGCTAACATAACTCACTTATATAGCATTTACGGCACTTTCACTACATCTACCCAGCGTATTCACAAAAGAGAGCGACTTCAAACCTAATGAGGCATATTTTAAACGTGTCGTAATTTTCCGACATTGTTTAGAATTGTCGGAAACCCGAATTTCTAAAGTTCCAACGTCTCCCGTATTCAAGTAAGTGAATGAAGTAAGCTAACACAACTCAATTCTATAGCATTTGCGGGCACTTTCACTACTTGTATCTAGCGTATTCATAAAAGAGAACGAGTTCAAGCCCAGAGAAGCCGATTTAAAAAAAACGGCGACCGAGCCGAGCCTCGAGCTGGCTCGCTCGTCAAAAATTGGAGCGAGACGAGCCACGAGCCGCTTATTGAGCCGGCCGGCTCGATCTCCGGCTCGCGGCTCAGTTCAAGCCTAATTAAATTAAAAATGATATAAACGTGTCGCAAATCTCCGACATTGTTTACAATTTCTGTTTACTAAGAAAAATTGAGAATACTCACATTTAAAAAATCCCGGACTTTGTTCTTCGGCGGGAATTTTTCATACGGCGACAGCCAAGCTTGATCGGCCTAACCGACCGCGAATTCCAGGAGTCGATTCCCTCCAAAAAACGTTCAAAAAACGTTCCCTCGATCCGCATTTGTTACTTAAAATGAAGCGACGTTGTAGACTCGTCCCTACTCCGGAATTTCACAAAATCTTGAATCTAAATTGAGAGATCTGGTAGGGAGCTAATCTTAAAGCAGCACTAAGTGGAGCGGCAATAGCAACAAAAAAGAAAACAATAAATATTACCTTCTTATGAATATCATTCTCAAAAGAGATCGACTGCCGCAAGAGCGATTTTGATTTAATCCCTGAAATGAGATAAGACGAGACGTGAGTCTGCGGCAACGAGCGCGATGAAAAACTAACGGAGAAAAGTAGCCAATGCGCACACAACTGGAAAGAAGCGAACGTTGGGCAGCTGCACAGACACGACAACAGAGAACTGAGGGCAGAGAGGGGAGACCGGCGGTTACGAAATCGACGGCCGCAGTCGCCTCGCCACGAGTTTTGGCGCGCAGTTGAAATCGAATCGATAAGGGCAACTTTCTTTAACTTTTGTCTGATATTTACAACAGTGGTTTGAATGTCACAAAAGCATACAACTGAAACTGAAATTACTGCGTTGTTTACGCATAGCTTTGCCTAATTCGTTGGACAAGACACCGTGCAAGTGAGTAAACTAGCGAGTAGATCCACCTAGATCCGTACATCCAGTAGATCCAGGACTCGGCATTATTTCGCCTGTACACAGTCTACACGCAACAAACCGCATTGTATTGAAAAATGTGTCAACAGCACTCGTGTTCACTGTTAAATTGCTCACTCTTGCTGGCTGTGAAATACAATCATGTCGTGTCAACAACTCACAACCACAACCAACCAATGCATTGAACAGCGTTTCCATAAATACGTCGGAAATCCCCGAATTCAGTCAATCCTGTTTAACACTCCCACATCAGCCGGGACAACTTTACGCGCCTCTCCTTCAATTTTACGGTATCATTTTGCAGTAAATAACTCCACATTTTATGCTCTGGTTGTTTAGAATGTTGTTTAGCTCAACCGCTGTGTTCTTAGCTATTAAACCAATCTGAAATTGCGTTTTGATCTCGCTCAAAACGCCTAGGGCGGCGACCAGATCCGCCTGACCGACTTGTGCTGTTCGTGAGCACATTCAGCGACTCGGTCTACGACCTCCTGGAACATTTCGAAGGAGGCAAGCACAGCCATGTGGGAGCAGCAGTAAGCCATTTTTTTCCATTAAAAAGAAAATAAGGTCGTCGTCCTGAGGTAATGAGCATTGTGTTTGTTTCGTGCGACTGGGCTCAAATTTGGCATGAGTGATCCTTAGGGGTGTGGTATTGCATATTTAAATATTTTTGCGGTAGGACCATAAAGTAGGAAAGTAGTTTTTGAGGTTAAAAAGTTTTGGAAAAAGTGAAACTTTTGGGTCTTATGGGGAAATCAAGCGAAAAAATGGCCGTTTTGAACACAAGGCTACCAAAAACATCTTTTGTCAACAAATTTGCGATTCTTTGAGTAGTGTTTGGATATGTTGTAGAGAAAGGATAGACGCACAAAAGTTATCCGTTCTATTTTTGATATTCGCGGTGGGAGCCTAGAAAAGTGACGGTTTACAAAAAAGTGGCAAGTTGAGAATGGATTGTAAAACGCTCAATATTTTGCGTTTTAGTGGAGCAAAATGATCAAAATCTTGACTTTTTGCTGACGCAATCAAAGTCGTTTTCCGACTAAAATTATAAAACAACCTAAAGAAGGTTAATGAACTTGAAAGCATCAAGTCCATTGTCAAACAATACGGTCAAAAACACGCTGTCATGATCCTAGAATGGTTTTTAATAATATGATTTTACCCGAGTTACAGAAATATGACTTAGGCTTATTCGTAGGGGAAAAGCGACAGTGCAAGTGCACTTGAGCTATTGATTTTTGGTACGTCAAAAACGCGTCAAAAGAGCGCAAAACAAAGGACAAACAGGGTGCGGCGACGCGACTGTGCAAGGTCACAGCGTCTTCCTCCACGGTTGGTGCTCTGTCGCGACAGGAGCACAATTCTGCTCCTTTTTGCTCGTTTTTTTCCGCGCTCTAGATATGTCGAAACTAAGTTTGTCTATTTTCAAAAAACATTTAATTTTTGACCTTTCCGCTCAAAAGGTCACCCGCAACGTCAGAGCTCTATCCGTTGCGTCACTTCCTTAACTTCAGACAAAATCTGTTTTTGATAGGTAAATGCTCACATTGCACTACGGCCGTGAATGCTCAGACTGCAGCGACGCCGTGAATAATGTTTCATATTGTATAATGTCTCCCTAACTTACGGTGCCCTTTTTTGTTACTTATGCATGCTGTTCAGAGTGGATACCATACGATTGTTGTAACCACTGCTATATAATTGTTTACTGTTTTAGAAAACATGGTGACGACACGTCGATTTCTATCGTTCGAAGCTAAGTTCGAAGCGCTTTGCTTTACGGTTTAGAAACGCTTCTAAACCTATTGCACAGACTGAGAAAGCAGACTGAGAAACTGAGAAAATTAGGAAGCATTCAATGTTCACCATTCAGCGTAAAAATGGAAGCCCATAGCAACCGAATTGTTACAAAAATTCGCACTATCACAGGAGCGATAGTGCTTATCTATGAAGTTCTGTGGAACATCAGTGATGCCTGGAAAAACCACATTGAAGGAATAATAACCGAACGAAAAGCGCACCTTGGTCGTTCTGACGACGTCGAGGACGATCCTTGGAAGTTTCCACAATTCTTTGTGAAGACAGACCAGTTGGTACTGTCGTCTAAAAAAGAGATTTTGCAAAGAGAATATCAATAAAAAGAGAATAAAAAAGAGAATATCATGTTTGCAGAAGCTCCGTAGTGCTGACGGTTGCCGATTTTTGCAGCTCGTCGAAGACATGGTCGATGAACCGACCTGAAAAAACCAATCTTTAGGTCAGAAAGCGCGAAAACCACTAGGAAACGAGCAGCGACCGCTTGCCCGACCAAACTATTAAAAATGAAAGCCAACCAGTCTGGAATGTCTGACCAATCGGAAGACGACCAATTTGCCCCGCATAAAAGGAGCGAGCTGCCGGTCATTCGACGATTCGCCAGGACCAGCCGAACCTCCGATGCCCGCTTCTCCAACCTACTCCGGTCACTCCGAGGGACCTCAGCTGCTCATGGAGAGCCGGAAGAAAGAAGTAGAAGCCAATGGAGCCGAGAAAATCCAGGAGAACTCGCCAAGCTCGCGAAGATCTGAAGAAGTTCCTCAAGATCCCGCGCCCGGTGAAGGAATCATGAGCTCGTCTGGAGCCGAGGAAGATCCCGAAGAACCCGCCGAGACGCTCGTACTCGCACCAAAAGGCTGGGAACATGGAGAAGATGCCGAGTCGAAAGAAGATGGCGTCGAAACCAAAGCTCTAAGTGAAATCGCCGTTCTCGAAGCCGTCCCGACGCCAAGCTCCTCCCGCCGCAACAGTACAGAGACAAGTAAGCTAAAAATCGTGTTTTGGGTCATAAATAAAACTCTTATAGCTCGGTCAGATAAGAAGATTACGGAGGTCATCAAGATGCTCCAGAAGGTGATCAACAGCGATCGGGAGCCCGAAACTGCCCCGAGGGCGAAGCGATCAAGGAACACGGCTACCGGGGAAGAAATCGTCACCCACGCAAGAAGATTCGAATACGAGTTCGATGCTGCCGCTTATGGAAGAAAACTTGAGGCGATGCTTCGTGCAATCAAGGCACACCGAGTCCGCACCCAACTCAACGAGAGCTTTGGCACCCCTGGACACCCGCGCTGCGTCAAACCGTCAAAGGCGAGCTACGAGGAGGACGAAGACCAAGACAGCGTCATGAAGCTCGCGATATTCGGCAGCAACCACAAAGAAGAGACAAAGGAAGAAATGGCGTCTGGAAGAGGAGGTGATCAAGAACCGGACACATCTGTAGACCGTGATATTGTAATTGTGCCTATAACCTATTTTAATAAAAATGGCAAAACCATCCAACTGTTTTGATATAGCCAGTGTGTGAACATGTCTAAACGCAGCATCAAGCATCGGTGGTTCAGTGTAGAATGCTCGCCTGCCACGCGGCGGCGCGGGTTCGATCCCGCGACGATGCAAACTAGTTTTTAATTCAACATTTACTTAAATTAAATTAAATTAAATTTAAGTTTATTAAATTACGCTATTAAATTTAAAAAGAAACAGTCGTGTAACACTATATACGCCAGGCGTTTGATTAGCTCTAATACGGCCTCCAGCTGTAATCGCCAGAGAATTTCGGTTGAAGAAGCAATCCTCGTTGCGGCGATGAGATAGAGACCAATGCGTGGATCGTACTTGAGCCGAGCTTTCAAGCACACGCAGCGTCTTGAACGCGTGGATTGCGATTACGTAATGCGTCACACGCGGCTTCGTAGCCAGAACAGCCTGGTCGCTCACGCAAGAATTAAAGTGAGGTACCATGTGAGCGCCTCTGTGGAGCACAAGCGGCGGACGCTACAAAGTTTTTGTTCATTGTCAGCTTCTTGATTTCTTCTTGTTTCGCGGAGTTCTCGGATAGTTTCCAGCATTGCTTGTAGAGCTCCATCGTGATATCTTTCGAGTTCTTCAAGCGGTGAAGGTCGGAAACGCTCAATCCATCAATGAGCCTTCGGCACTGAGCTGCTTTCTTCACGTTCCACAGGTGGTTGTAGATTTTGCGAATACTCGTTTCGAGTATGCTGTCAGCTGAGGCAACGTTTTGAAGCGCAGATGTGAGGTGCGCCTGTAAACAACAATTTTAAAAGTGTCGCAAATTTCCGACATTGTTTAGATGTTGTGAAACCATAATTGGTTCTGAGAAAGCCTAAGCCTCGAATATGACCTAATTTGAACATGACTTGAGCTGGTAAGACCTCGCGCCGAAGTGTCCCTGCGCCGAAGTGTCTTCGCGCCGAATTGGCACGCGCCGAAACGTCCTGCGCCGAATCAAGCAAGCGAACACAACTCATTTGTATAGCTTTTGCGGGCACTTTCACTACTTGTACCTAGCTTATTGATAAAGAGAGCGAGCTCAAGCCCAGAGAAGCGGCGAGAAAGAAAAGCCCAGAGAAAAAAACGGCGACCGAGCCGAGCCGCGAGCCGGCCGGCTCGATTTCCGACTCGCGGCTCAGTTCAAGCCTAATTAAGTTAAAAATGATATAAACGTGTCGCAAATCTCCGACATTGTTTACAATTTCTGTTTACTAAGAAAAATTGAGAATACTCACATTTAAAAAAGCCCGGAATTCGTTCTTTGGCGGGATTGTTCCATACGGCGACGGCCAAGCCTGATCGGCTTCACCGACCACGAATTCCAAGAGTCGATTCCCTCCATTCCAAGAGTCCAGCCTGTCCTTGCTCCTCAGTGAGATTCGCATTTGTTACTTGAATGATATGCTCGCTGATGCCGCATCAGTTATGACGGCTTCACAAAAAGTTGAGGAGTTTCGTTTTTGAGTTCGTCGGCCCTGGCTTGTTTCTCCGGCGCACGTTTCTAAACAACCAGATCATAAAATATAGTTATTAAAATATCTGCAAAATCATACCGTAAAATTGAAGGAGAGGCGCGTAAAGTTGTCCGAGCTGATGTCAGAGTTCCAACCAGGATTGACTGAAACTGGCCGAATTCGTGGAATTCCGACGTATTTATGGGAACGCTGTTCAATACAATGCGGTTGACACAACTAGATGATTGTAAGTGAGATGTTTCACCGCTGTGGAGCACAACCGGCGGACGTTGTAGACTCGTCCCTACTCCGGAATTTCACAAAACATTGAATCTAAATTGATAGTGTAATCTGGTAGTGTAATCCTTACAGTACAATGCGGTTTGTTGAGTGTAGGCTGCGCAAAACATTGTGCAGGCGAAATAAGTAGCAAACCACGGTCAATTCATGTTCCTCAATTTGAAATTTAGAACGCCAAGCGTATTTCCAACTTGCAGATTCTGCAAGATAGTGGATCTAATCTTAAAGCAGCACTAAAAAAGTAGTACTTGTAAGTGAAGCCGCAATATAGCAAAGAAGAAAACCATAAATATTTCTTTTGAATATAATTCTCGACAGAGATCGATGGCCGCACGAGCTATTTTGATTTAATCCCTGAAATGAGATAAGACGAGTCTGCGGCAACGAGCGCGATGAAAATTTAACGGAGAAAAGTAGCCGATGCGCAACACAACTGGCAAGAAGCGAACGTTGGGCAGCTGTAAAGACACGACAACAGAAAACTGAGGGCAGAGAGGGGAGACCGGCGGTTACGAAATCGACGGCCGCAGTCGCCTCGCCAAGAGTTTTGGCGCGCAATTGAAATCAAATCGATAAGGGCAACTTTCTTTAGCTTCTGCCTGTTATTGACAACAGTGGTTTGAATGTCACAAAGCATACAAGGAAACTGAAATTACTGCGTTGTTTGCGCATAGCTTTGCCTAATTAGTTGGACAAGACACCGTGCAAGTGAGTAAACTAGCGAGTAGGTCCACCTCCAGTAGATCCAGGACTCGGCATTATTTCGCCTGTACACAGCCTACACTCAACAAACCGCATTGTTTTAAAAAATGTGTCAACAGCACTCATTGTTCACTGTGCAATTGCTCACTCTTGCAGGCTGTGAAACACTTACAATCATCTCGTTGTGTCAACCGCATTGTATTGAACAGCGTTTCCATAAATACGTCGCAACTCCATGAATTCGCCCAGTTTCACCTGGTTGAAACTCCCACATCAGCCGGGACAACTTTACGCGTCTCTCCTTCAATTTTACGGTATGATTTTGCAGTTAATAACTCCACATTTTATGCTCTGGTTGTTTAGAATATTGTTTAGCTCAACCGCTGTTCTTCACTATTGAACCAATCTGAAAAACGAAAAATTCCTCTGTGATAAGAAGACCGCTCCCGCGAGAGAGCATGATTGTAAACCGCTGCACGCCCTTATCAGACACTAAAATGAGCACACGTCTTCAGATCTACGCTCGACGCCCGGAAGAACCCGCTGGATGAGAGCCTTCAAAATGTCATCTTCATAGACAATGCGGTTCATCTTTTTCATCCTTGCGTTTGCCTCCTGGGCGTTCGCCAAACCCTTCGCCGATAAGTGCGGCATTCTCTCGGCATAGTAAGTAGCCTTCAAGTTTTTGTTAGTTCTATATTTTTGGCATCATTTCAGCTTGATCGGGGGTCGCAGCTGCAGCTTCAACATCACGGCCAACGTCGACTGTTCATCCATTTTTAATGGAACTAGGAAGATTTTGCTCGGCGGAAACCGGACGTTCCTTGCTGAAACACAATTGGTATCCCACGAAGATGATCTGGCCATTTACTCGGTGCAGAGTACTCCGGCTGTCAAGGGGTTCCACGGACAGGTAAAATTTCCGGTAATTTTCCGCTTCAATTCAATTGCGTGTACATAGGGGGCCATGTTTTGCTTGGAGGACAACAACAAGCAACCTATTCGCCTCTCTGTCCCCTGCACAGTAAGTTGATGCACCACTGATAAATAGATGGCTTCTCTTTAGACGGAGGGAAATTTGGCGATCTGCCGAACGAACCTGACGTCGTCGTCTTGCGCAATGACGACCTCAGCCATTGACTCTACGATTGCGTTGACGGTCTCTGCTTTCGGGGAAATGATGGACGCAATGGACAACGCAAGCACGACGAGGAACACGATCAACTCCAGCAACGGAAAGTGGATTCCGGCGATAATCATCGCCGGTTTGTGCTTGTCCGGATCGTGCGCGGCGTGCGTTCTTGTTTGCGTTTGCAAGCAACGGTGCGGCCGCCGCACAAATTCCAGCAACGCGCATCGGGACGCTCATCTGGAGATGAAGCGAAAAGAAAGTTCAAAAGGAGGTAGGTTTACGGCTTCATGTATTAATGTGACAATCTGTTCTAGACGACAAAATGAGCAATACAGCGACTACAGCGATGACGAAAGCGACGCCTCTTTGTCAACTTACCGGCCTTTGCTCAGGAGGTCGCAGCTCTCGTCTCTCTTCAGCACGTCCCTCGTCAGCACAGCGCCGACAATATCACCTTAGAACGAGTCAGCAGACACTTTGTTCTAAGTGCAAAACACCTGGAACTGAACGGAATTTTAGCGCGCCTCCTAAGAACGAGATGCCAAACAGCTTGTACTAGCAATTTGTGTGTTTTTTCAAAATTCAAGTGAAGCTTGATGTACAAAATAAATTGTTACTTTTGTAGCTGATTTGTGTGACCCACAACTACTACCACAACAATCAAATCAAATTGTGGCAACAATTAAATCGAATTGTGACGAATCTGTAGATGCTGTCCAGCTGAACGAGCGCATTGTTGTAGTTGGCCTCGATGTCTTCAAACGTCCATAGACTGGGCCTATTTGGGCCTAAAAGAAGGAAGTTTTGACCTACTACTGTGGAGTGGTCACCCATCGATCGCCTTGCTCTGTCTTGCTCTGTCTTGGCTTCTTAACAGTATTTGCTATGAAGTCAATCCAACTTATCTACAATGCTGTAGCGCACTATCAATTCATGAACCTCAAGTCTCCGAAGCAGGACATTTCGGCGCGGCCATTTCGGCGCGAGGTCTTACCAGGTCAAGTCATGTATAAATTAGGTCGCATTCAAAGAAATACGACGACAGGAAATCAGCGCAAAGTCTTTAGAGCGAAGTTGAAGTTTAAGTTGAAAATTGGTTTTACTTTTGACTTGATTTCTACGACAGAGCTCACGTAATCGGCGCCTTGAGCAATTTTTAAGCGTTACCAGAGGACATTTTTCTATTTTGTATTCGCCTCCTTAGAAAACCCACTGCTACCGTAACGAAGGCATTAGCGAAAATTAAGAAATTGAGTTTCTTTTAATGCTTTGCAAATAGGCTTAAAACGTCGTTTTACGGGTATCTGAGCACGCTAAATACGTTGATGTCTTCTGATTTAGCATTTGAAAACAATGAAAACATCGGCAGTCCTCGTCGTCGATGAATACAGCTCAAATACGGCGACTTGGTAATAGGACATCCGCGATTAGGCCAACAACAGCTTTTATTTTTGGAAAATAATAACAAGTTAATAGATGTACCACGGTTTGCTATCGTTATGGTACGTCGGATCGTAGTCCGAGTCGTACTGTTCGTAGTCGGAGTCGCAAATGTCGGAATCGCGGATGTCGATTTCTTTTCGGATTTGGATTCCGAGGAATTCGATTCATCGGATTCGGATTCCAAGGAATCCAAATACGTTGTGTCGCTTTCCTCGGCATTGTCCGATGTGTCGTCGTTTTCCACTTGCCAGTCCTCGTCGGCCTTAGCCATTTATCTTTCTATAACCGAAACATTCAAATTCATATTAAATTGAAAATTTGTACCTCTTCCAAAATCATCTTCCAAAACCAGGTCGCGGAGTGTGCGTTTGCCACCAGACATGTTATTTGTTCTGAAGAAATAAACGTTGTTAATACGAAAAAACACAAACAAGACAAAACGCAGCTCAAAGTAAGCTACTTGAGACGCAGAAAGAAAGTACTTACTCAGCTTTGTCCTCAGGTTCTTTCAACTTCAGGTGAACTTCAGGTGAGCATTCGAAATTGATGGTGAACCTAAATGTTCTAATAGTCCAATCTTTGCTGAAGCCACTTACTCAATTTCGCCGAGCTCGACTGTCGCCGTCCTTGCGTTGTTCATCTCTTCAACGATGAAGCCCAAACATGCCACTAGACCACTAACTAAGCTGAAACCTCGTTCACTGGAATCTTCAAAATCATCGAAATCTGTCTCCATTTCACAAATAGACTTACTTTCTTTCATTTGAAAGACATCCGCGTAGCGTCACGGTTCAAGTCAATGTGCGCACAAAAACGGTACGATTCATGGTGCTTTCGCTGAATTTTTAAGAATTAATGCGACTCTTCTGTGGATTGATTTCACACGTTTTTCAATTGCACTAAAAAGTGCAAAATGGGAATTTTATTTGTGTTAGTTTATTGCGAAGAGTTTATGGCTCTTATGAACATTGCGGATTACGGAAGAAAACGAAAGAAAAGCACAAAACCAATGATTTTTAACATTCGCAAAACTAAGTTACCTGATTTTGAAATCGATTCTCAGTGGTTGTCGACTGCCAAATAAGCGATTTTGGTTTAATTACTGAAATAAGACGACAACGTAAGTTGTTGGAACAGCAAGTCTGGCATCTCCAGCTGGATACACGTCACGATGAGAAAGCAATGTGCAACGCGAAACAAAAAACGGCGCAAATGGCGACTGTCACGACAGAGCACCAACCGTGGAGGAAGACGCTGTGGCCTCGCACAACTCACAGTTGCGTCGCCCCACCCTCTTTGTCCTCTGTTTTGCTCTCTTTTGGCGCGATTTTGGCGTCAATCAATAGCAATACAAAAAATCAATAGCAATTTGGTTTTCACCCGCATAGCTGACGAGCTGACGCACTTGTAATTGTGTTGAGCTTAAAGCGTCGCGATAGTTTTCTGTTATTTTAATTCCCTTCATTCCAGACTGCCTCTCTCAGACAATCACTGTCGGTCACTTCAGCGCGCCGTCTTTTATTCAAAGTGAGTCTTGCCAACTTGATTTCCTCTATATTTCAAATGAAGATTGATTGTCATATCTAAGCTTGTTTTCAATCTAAGGCGTTAAACTAGTCATCACAATGATCACAATTTTATTTTCAAAAATATGCAAATGATTTCTATTAAAATGGCGGCTTGACCAAAGCTCAGGCGGCATAAGCGCGAGTCGAGGAGCTGTCCACAGAAAAAAACTCTAAATTTTGCCAATTTCAGTCATTTTTGGAGGTATTTTTCTAAAGTTTTGAAAGTTACACCCACTTAGGAATTAATCCAATCTAATCGTTTTGCCATCCAAATAAAGTTTCTGATTGTGAAGTGTGGTTGTGCTTCCCTCTTGTCAAATACACAAGGTTGGTATGCGCTGGCATTTTAACCTGTGTCAAATATTGTTGAAAAGCGGGATCGCGCGCAATCCACGCCTCTTTTTTAAAATTACCCTAAAAATGCGCTGTTTGCTCACTTCCAATCGGCGCACTATGAAAAGCCGAACAAGAACGTCCACCGTGTTTTGTTTTGTGCAGCCTACACTCAACAAACCGCATTGTATTAAAAATGTGTCAACAGCACTCATTGTTCACCGTTCAATTGCTCACTCTTGCTGGCTGTGAAACACTTACAATCATCTAGTTGTGTCAACCGCATTGTATTGAACAGCGTTTCCATAAATACGTCGAAATTCCACGAATTCGGTCAGTTTCAGTCAATCCTGGTTGAAACTCCCACATCAGCCCGGACAACTTTACGCGCCTCTCCTTCAATTTTACGGTATCATTTTGCAGTAAACAGTTCTAATATTTAGCTCTCGATCTTTAGATTAACAAAGGCCAGCTCCCGTTGAGAGTGCCTTGTGTGGAAGAAAGGTCGCTATGAAGCCTTGAAGGCAGAAACAGAATACTAGCCCTGCAGGCGGTCAACCTTAAAATTTCTTCTATCGGATCTAGACAAGATTCGTGAAGAAATTCAAGGTTTTGTGAAGTTCCGGAGAAGGAACGAGTACGAGTCTACGACGTCCGCCGGTTGTGCTCCACAGTGGAGCGTGCAAAATGTGAGTATTCTAAATTTTTCTTAGTAAACAGAAATTGTAAACAATGCCGGAGATTTGCGACACGTTTATATCATTTTTAATTTAATTAGGCTTGAACTGAGCCGCGAGCCGGAAATCGAGCCGGCCGGCTCGTGGCTTGTCTCGCTCGAATTTTTGACGTGCGAGCCGGCTCGCGGCTCGGCTCGATCGCCGTTTTTTTTTAAATCGGCTTCTCTGGGCTTGAACTCGTTCTCTTTTATGAATACGCTAGATACAAGTAGTGAAATGCTATAGAATTGAGTTGTGTTAGCTTACTTCATTCACTTACGGGAGACGTTGGAACTTTAGAAATTGTGGTTTCCGATCACTTTTAATTAGGTTTAAACTCGTTCTCTTTATCAGTAAGCTAGGTACAAGTAGTAAAAGTGCCCGCAAATGCTATAGTTGAGTTGTGTTAGCTTACTTAATTCACTTACTTGAATACGGGAGACGTTGGAACTTTAGAAATTGTGGTTTCCGACAATTCTAAACAATGTCGGAAAATTACGACACGTTTAAAATATGCCTCATTAGGTTTGAAATCGCTCTCTTTTGTGAATTCGCTAGGTACGATGTAGTGAAAGTGCCGTAAAATGCTATATAAAGTGAGTTATGTTAGCTTACGTCTACTTACTTGAATTCGGGAGACGTTGGAATCTCAGAACCAATTGTGGTTTCACAACGTCTAAACAATGTCGGAAATTTGCGACACATTTAATATTGTTGTTTACAGGCGCACCTCACATCTGCGCTTCGAAACGTTGCCTCAGCTGACAGCATACTGGAAACGAGCATTCGCAAAATCTACAATCACCTGTGGAACGTGAAGAAAGCAGCTCAGTGCCGAAGGCTCATCGATGGATTGAGCGTTTCCGCCTTCACCGCTTGAAGAACTCACGATGGAGCTCTACAAAGCAATGCTGGAAGCTATCCGAGAACTCCGCGAAACAAGAAGAAATCAAGTAAGCTGACAATCAACAAAAACTTTGTAGCGTCCGCCGGTTGTGACGAAATTCTCTGGGATTACAGCTGCAACCTTGCAGCCGAAGAAGAGCTTCCTGATTGGTACATGGAGTCTTAACTCCTCGCTGAAATTGTTTCCAATGTAACAAATAAAGGCATTTTAAAAGCATAAAGTCATCGTGGAGGCCGTATTAGAGCTAATCAAACGCCTGGCGTTAAAACAAAACCGTATTAGAGCTATCAAACGCCTGTCCTTAAAACGAGGCCGTATTATTAGTCTTACACGAATGTTTCTAGGTTAAGAGACTCGAAGATGTCCTAGGAGACGGAAACTGTGGCTTCCGTTGCGTTGCAAAATTTCTTGCGGGACAAGATCCACGCATTGGTGCACCACACAATTTGCTCGTATCTGCTAAACCAACAGGTGCCGTGGTTCCAACGTTTTGGCGACAAATTCACCGGAGAGCAGTACATCAAGAAATTGAAAATGGAGATCAATGGGACTTTCATGGGAGACTATGAACTCCAAGCGGCCGCAGAGATTTTCAAGATCCACATCACGGTGGCGAACGAACAGAATCTTTGGCAGTTTTACGGCCACACCGTGACAAGGGATTCCACAACGATCACCGGAAACGACGAGTTCTGCAACGCCGATAGAAAAATATGCAAAAGCGCTTCAAAAAAGCAAATATACGTAGCTGGGCTACATTCCAAAACTATAAAAAAAATATATCGAAGACAACTTATTTACACGAAAAAACAAATATTTCAGAACGCTGAGCGGCGGCATGACATAAGCGCAAAAACCGTAAGCGCAAACGACACAAGCGCGAATTCCAAATGCGCTAATGCCGTAAGCGCGAATAGTTAAGCGGAAAAGGTTTTTCGCGCTTATGCCAAAGTAAGAGAAAGTAAGACAACTATTTATTCCCGATGCACTAATGCGCCATGGGTGAACATCGTTGAGTCAATATATAAGAGCAGCTGTCATATGAAGCTTTGCCAAACTTAGAAACGAGAAAACATGAGGATTCCATAAGAATTACCCGACAGAGCATATTTGCATTCTATGTTGACCTATAAAGAATCTTACGACTCTTCTAACTCGAATCAAAGAGGAGCACGAATTCGCTATACACGCTGTTCGTGAGTACAGACTTAATCCTGACCGTGGTCTACAACAAAGACGTCAAAAGTTCAAGTATCCGAAACATGATCAGATCTTGATCTATGCTCACGCGTGATCAGTTTCCGTCAAGCGACCTTCGTTGGCCCAATCGACCTCAATGAACCTCTTGGGTTGAACCTCAGACCTTCGCTGTGAGACCAAACTGCTCATGCGTGATCAGTTTCCGTCAAGCGACCTTCGTTGGCCCAATCGACCTCAATGAACTCATTGTTTGCAAACAAAGGTTACAAAACCGTCCTTGATTAGTAGTGCTTTGCCATGATGTTTACTCCTTTTTCTTTTTTGCTTCCTGCGCTCTGCGTTTTTATTGTCAAACAAGGCGTTTCTCCAAGAAACTGCTTACGCGTAACGAGTTTCCCTCCCTCTACCTGATTGGATACTCGAACTTCAAGGAAATTCTTGATTCGCAGACCGAGCTAGATCTTTACTTTAAATCCCTTTTCCTTTTTGAAAAAAGTCCCTTTTCTATTTCGTTCTCCTTTTTATTCTTTCATTCCGTTCTTCCGCCGTTGGTCCTAGTCGAAATAAATAAAGAGTTATGGCCGATGCTTGCAAGGAAAAAACCAAAAATTTCCAAAAACAGCGACGTGGCTGTCACGGCTCAGGCATCGCTTGGTGGAGTGCAATAGCTCATTTTGCTCAGCTCGTCGAGGCGCATCGTCTGGTGCAATACAATAACACAACTTTGTTGAGAAATGAACTTGTGAAACCCAAGTCCAAATCGCAATAATTGACATACTGTGAACTTTATTTTTCTGAACATAGTTGTGTTATTGTATTGCACCAGACGATGCGCCTCGACGAGCTGAGCAAAATGAGCTATTGCACTCCACCAAGCGATGCCTGAGCCGTGACAGCCACGTCGCTGTTTTTGGAAATTTTTGGTTTTTTCCTTGCAAGCATCGGCCATAACTCTTTATTTATTTTATTTATGGAGAAAACCGCTTTAGGGTTGTCATTTGCTCCCAGGGCCCGAACTACCTGCCAAATTTGAGTTCGATCTGCGCTTGCATTTGAGACCATTCCCTTGTCAGCTTTATTCAGCATCAACGTCAGTGCGGCGGCCCCGTCAACGAGCAAGTCACCATCTACGATATCCGCCGTTCTTGCGCAACGCAAGCCATGCAGTAATACCTCGGACGGATGGATCACCTGGCGGCGACGATGACGAACCAGGCAGTGCTAGCGAACCACTCGACAAAGACCAGGAAGGAACACTATATCGAGTCTGCCTTGGCGCTAATTTCAATTCGAGCCTACCACGAGCTGCGACGCCTCGAGCTGGCGGACAGCAACGAGGATCTCCAGTCGTGCGGACTCCCCACGATCGAAAAAATGGCGCAGTTCTCCTGTAGAGAATCTGACTGCAAGCGGGTCCTCTCACTCCAGAAGAGCGATCTCAGCGATCGAGCAAGTCGCCGACTTTTTTAGCGGCCAGCGGCTGCTCGACTACGCAATTGGCGAGGCTCCGGAGTCTTGGAGCACGGCGATCGGACGGTTCCCACAAAGAAACGAAGTTCGATCGTTTTTTGACGTAAGCCAATTTAGGAAATCATGAAAATAACTGTTTATTTACAACAGTGGTTTGAATGTCACATTAAAATTACATTAAAACATTACATTAAAATATGTAGTTACCACAAAAAATCTTCTCATTTCGTCACAAGATCCGTAATTGCCTTTCGCCGTAAACCAGTGCGCTGGTGCTTGCGCTTCTGCAAAGTCGATCAGTTCATGCCCTGACAAGAAATTAACCAAATCCTTTTCTTTCGTAAACTTCATCAAAGTGGAGGAAGTTTGCAAACCTGCTTTTTCCAGTTTGTCAAGCAGCTACAATATCATGATGACTCCAACTCAAAAAATGTTTTAACTTACGCGTGGAAGAATGTTAGGGCCCAACACGTCACCAAGATTTACCTGAGGTTGATCTTGGAAGCCTTGAATTCTTAAGAACTCTCTATTTTCAATTGTTGCGGGAACCAAATCGGAAGATTCCAGGTCGTCCAATCTCGGTGCCCTCACGTTGACTTCAGCACCGACATAAGGAGCAATTGGACAAACATGATGTGTTTTATCGGTAATTGAAGTTACTACTTTTGCTTGTTGCTCCTTAAACTCAAATGTATTTTAAACGCATTACAGAAACATACATCCTTGAGAATAATTCCAAATTTTTCCATGAACTCTTTCATTTGCTCAACACCCTGCGTTGTGACATTGACCCCAGGGCATTCTCGAAAAAAATCAATTGCAGACCAGCACGCGTTAGAAGGAAATTTGCGGGCTGTTGTTGTTGTTCAAGAGAAAGTTGTTCAAGATCAGCGGTAACCGCATCTCCAGAGTCGACAGTTTCAACAACTTTCTTCTGAAAAGCAATGTCAACAACATATGTTTTCAGTAAACTCACAGAACGTTTTTTTTCTTTCTGCCTTTTTCGATGGTTTCAATCGAACTCATACTTTGGCTAAAAGCATGAGCAGCATCTTCCCCGTGCGACGCTCGTAGTTCTTCACTAGTTGGTTCATATTCGCTTGCTGATGTTTCCACAGAATCAGGATCCGACATATTTACCCCAAATTTTGAGCAAACCTGAAATCTGAACTTTTTTTAAAGGAAAACTAGCTTGGTAAAGTTAGGAAGCAACGTTAGAATAACAAATTTTAACTGGGCTACTTCACTCGAGTTTGCGCGACGAACAACAGATCAGTTCTGCATCACTTTATGGTTGAGATAAATTTGCTCGGGAATTTTATTCGAATTCGCCACCAAACGAACAAGGACGACACGAGGAGCAGCAGGATACAAATTGAAAAGGCGAGACAGATGAGAAGGTGAGCAAATTGAACAAAGTCAAAGAAATGAAACTAAGTCTATAAACTAAGACTTAAGTCTATTGGCCAACTCTGCTTGGAACGACCAGAAGAAATACATCTTTTGGCGAAAGCTCGTTGACCACAGACATCACGCTGAACGGAGGAGCAACTGGAACGCAAAAACTCGAACAGAACACTGAGGACGCTCAGTCACTGTACGAGGACCGTGGGAACGACGCGCTCATTTAAATAACCGGATGCGTCGATGGCGGCGCCCGCGTAGCGCGGAGTCGAACAATTGAGCCCTGTCTAGCAATGAATCTGTCTAAGAATGAACTTCTCGCTGCGTTGCGCGGAGCGTGTTTTTTAAGAGTTGACCAAAACTAACGTTAATCTGACTCTGTCAGTGGAAACTTCAAAATCATCGAAACCTTTCTGAATTTCATAAATAGACTTACTTTCATTTGAAGGACATCCGCGTGGCGTCTCGGCTGAAGTCAATGCGCGCACAAAAGTCGGTACGACACATGGTGATTTCGCTGAATTTTTCAGAATTAATGCAACTCTTCAATACATTGATTTCACACGTTTTCCATGTTGCATTGCAATAAAAAAAGTGCAAAATGGAAATTTTATTTGCGTTCGTTTGTAGCGCAGAGTTTAAGGCTCTTATGAACATTGCGGATTGCGGAAGACAACGGAAAGAAAAGAAAAGCACAAAACCGATGATTTTTAAGATCCGCTTTAAGATTAAGAAGCAAAACAAAGTTAAAATTACCTGAATTTGAAGTCGGTTCTCAGCGGTTATCGACTGCCAAAGAAACGATTTTGGTTTAATTACTGAAATAGGACGACAACTTAAGTGTTGGAACAGCAAGTCTGACATCTCGAGCTGGACAAACGCCACCACAAGAAATCAATGTGCAACGCGAAACAAAGAACGGCGCAAATAGCGACTGTCGTGACAGCGCACGTGGAGGAAGACGCTGTAGCCTCGCACAACGCACAGTCGCGTCACCGCAAGCTGCTCGCCGTCTGTTTTGCGCTCTTTTGGCGCGCTTTTGGCGTACCAAAAATCAATAGCTGAAGTGCACTGCACTGCAGTGTTGCCTTTTTGTGCCAGTTTTTAAGCGTGCTAATACTCCTAAAGTAGAATAAGGCAAACTTCGAAGGCTCTAAGGATTTCTTTGACAAATTGACAAGACACACTACCCGCTCGACGAATATCAAACAATTGCAACAAAGGGTGGACAAATAATTTACAATCTTGCTCGACTGACTCGTCGTTGATTCGGGCTTAGCGAAGTGGGAGTTTCAACCAGGATTGACTGAAACTGTTCGAATTCATTGAATTACGACGTATTTATCGTATTTATGGAAACGCTGTTCAATACAATGCGGTTGACACAACGAGATGTTTGTTTTTCAAGTGAGGTGTTTCACAGCCAGCAAGAGTCTTTGTCCACAACTACCGAGGTCGCGTTCTACAATGTTTACTGGCTATCACGTCACCAACTATGCAGCAAACAACCTGTAAAAGCGCTGAAATTCCATCATCTCCTTTAATTCTTCAGTCAAGTAATTTATCTCTTTGACCGTTGTCTTCAACACGGCTGTGACGACTATAAATATTCACTTTAATTTATCATGACTAGTTTAACGCCTATTAAAAACGAGCTTAGATATGACAATCAGTCTTTATTTGAAAATTAGGGAAAATCAATTTGGCAAAACTCACTGTGAATGCTTTGCCATAGGTCGTCAAAATTTTCTTGTTGCCATTAATATCTAGCGCCTTCTGCTTGTCTGCTCTAGCCTGGACCATTTCGTGATGCATGTCAACATCAGCCGAGAATTGTTGAAAAAGCTCCATGTGAGCAGCAGTGATGGTCGACTTCGTTGTTCGGCACCACAATTGTACACAGCGAAAGATCTGGCGTAGTTTGTCATAGTTTACGTTTATCTTCAAGTAAGTTTCCACAAAAACCGGGATACGCATTTCTAAACACATGTGTGTATGACCCAAACTCATTGCACTTCGCTTACAGGCTTCGAATAAATCCGGACCGATTGCCGTAAACTCTTTCCCTTCCATCACAAAAAACAAGAACTTAGACACTCGGGCAACTTGCTGTCAAACACCGCCCGGGTCCTTTTCTGCGCCTCCTGCCATCTTCAGTTTCGCTTTTTCAGTTTCGAGATTTGCCAAACTCGGGTAGCGAACTCTGTTAGTGGAAACTTCAAAATCATCGAAATCTGTCTCTATTTAATAAATAGACTTACTTTCATTTGAAGGACATCCGCGTAGCGTCACGGCTGAAGTCAATGCGCGCACAAAAGTCGGTACGACACATGGTGATTTCGCTGAATTTTTCAGAATTAATACAACTCTTCAATACATTTATTTCACACGTTTTCCATGTTGCATTGCAATAAAAAAAGTGCAAATTGGGAATTTTATTTGCGTTCGTTTGTAGCGCAGAGTTTAAGGCTCTTATGAACATTGCGGATTGCGGAAGACAACGGAAAGAAAAGCAGAAAACTAATGGTTTTGAAGATCCACTTTAAGATTAAGAAGCAAAACAAAGTTAAAATTACCTGAATTTGAAGTCGGTTCTCAGCGGTTATCGACTGCCAAAGAAACGATTTTGGTTTAATTACTGAAATAGGACGACAACTTAAGTGTTGGAACAGCAAGTCTGACATCTCGAGCTGGACAAACGCCACCATAAGAAATCAATGTGCAACGCGAAACAAAAAACGGCGCAAATAGCGACTGTCGTGACAGCGCACGTGGAGGAAGACGCTGCGGCCTCGCACAGTCGCGTCGCCTCACCCTCCGTGTCCTCTGTTTTGCTCTCTTTTGGCGCGTTTTACCAAAAATCAATAGCAACTGCCTTTTTGCGGTCCGTGACGATTGGGCGCCGCCGATTGGGCGACGCCGTTTGGGCGACAGGACGCTCAAACGGTTAAGCTCAACTGTTGATTCTACCACTCTAGGCTCGATATCAGCACAATCCTGATTCTGATGGCGTGAGAGTTCTTCTCGACCTCGAATTGGTCTGGAATGGCCAAGGAAACACAGAATCCTGGCTGAATGGTCGAGAAGCGACAAAAATTCGTGCTTTGCGGTCGCCGTGGACTTGGAAATTTCGGCGCGCGTCGGCAAATCGCTATTTTTTTGCTTTTCTCACCGAAATGGCTCCAAACCTGTGTTTCCATGGCCATTCCGAATAATTCGAGGTCGCGAAGAACTCTCACTCCATCAGAATCAAGTAAAACGGCCGGAAATAGCCAGAGAACAGCCAACTTGGCAATCCGCAGTCAGTAAATGACCGTACAACGCATATCCGACCGCAAACAAATCGCGACAGGACCACTGATTTTCTAGGAAATGTAGAGACGCCCGTTAAGTTTTATAGCTCAGGACTTAGATGTCCTACAAACATTCTGTAAGCGCCATCTTGGTCGCAAGGGTCGAATTAGTGGGGGTACACGAAATTTCAGAAAAATCGAAGACCATTTTGGGGCGATGTCACTGTCCCTTTAAGCTGTAAGAACCGCTTTTCAAACTTGAATGATCTGCTCGCCGTTGCCGACCTTTGTAAACTGCGTTATTCCTTTCAGGGTCGTCAGGTCAGTTTGAAACTGATTGTCGCCCGACAAGCATGGATTACACGCGACTTCGTAGTGTGGATTGCCAAAACAGCCTCGTCGCTCATGCAAGAATCCGAGTGAGCTACTTTGTGAGCTTCTGTGGAGCACAACCGGCGGACGTCGTAGACTCGTACTCGTTCCGACACCGGATCACAAAACCTTGAATCTAAATTGAGAGATCTGTAGTGCAATCCTCACATACAATGCGATTTGTTGCGTGCAGACTGCACAAAACATTGTGCGAGCAAAATGGAGCGGAAATAGCAAAAAAAAACAATAAAGCTTTTGCCTGATATTTACAACAGTGGATTTGAATGTCACAAAAGCATACAAGCAAACTGAAATTACTGCGTTGTTTGCGCATAGCTTTGACTAATTCGTTGGACAAGACACCGTGCAAATGAGTAAACTAGCGAGTAGATCCAGCCTAGATCCGTACATCCAGTAGATCCAGACTCGCATTATTTCGCCTGTACACAACCTACACTCAACAAACCGCATTGTATTAAAAAATGTGTCAACAGCACTCGTGTTCACTGTTCAATTGCTCACTCTTGCTGGCTGTGAAACACAATCATCTCGTTGTGTCAACAGTGTGTATGTGAGGATACACTACCAGATCTATCATTTAGATTCAAGGTTTGTGAATTCCGAGTAGGACGAGTCTACAACGTCCGCGTTGTGCTCCACAGCGTGAAACATCTCACTTACAATCATCTCGTTGTGTCAACCGCATTGTATTGAACAGCTTTTCCATAAATACATCGCAACTCCAGGAATTCTTCCAGTTTCAGCCAATTCTGGTTGAAACTCCCACATCAGCCTGGACAACTTTACGCGTCCTCTCCTTCAATTTTACAGGTATGCAGTTTTGCAGTAAATAACTCCACATTTTAAGCTCTGGTTGTTTAGAATATTGTTTAGCTCAACCGCTGTTCTTCGCTGTTGTACCAATCTGAAATTGCGTTTTGATCTCGCTCAAAACGCCTAGGGCGGCGACCAGATCCGCCTGGCCGGCTTGTGCTCTTCGTGAGCACATTCAGCGACTTGGTCGACGACCTCCTGGAACGTTTCGAAGGAGGCAAGCACAGCCATTGCGAGCAGCAGTAAGCCATTTTTTATCTAAAAGAAAACAGAGCGTGAACAGCCCGACTAATGCTGTAGACGATATGAGTTTGGGAAACTGCCGATGTGCTTATATTAGGTCCTGATAAGGCGTGCAGCAAGCGTTCACGACATGATAAATTCTCACTTGCAGGACAGGAGCGCATTCTTATCACACATTCCTGTACCACACGCATTTGCCGCGGTTTACAACTTCTTATCGGAGCTACTGCTTGTCACGCCGCGATCGCGGATGTGCCGCGGTTTACAACCGCTTATCACTCGCTGCCGTAGCGAGCCATCGTTAGTCGTACAGCTCCGGTCACTCGCGTCCAAAACGTAACGTCTTCGACGCCTAACCGATCTCTTTTTCAGTAACCGCTAATACCGCTCTACGAAATGACCGATATCAAGTGCTCGCTGGATCCCCGGACCCCCGAATCAACAACCGAATCTATTGTTCCAAATGGTCCTGCTAATGGTCAGTTTTCGGGGAAGATGAGCGTGTACTCTGATCAAATTAGTGCGCTTTTCGGCCTCTTATCAGGCACGCCTCATTCTGTCATAAACTACGTTTATTTACAACCGCTAAGTGTGTGTCAACCGGATGTATTTGCACGAGTAACACCAATTCTGTGTTCAACTGCTTTTACAACCTGGAATTGTCCTCCCTTTGATCACTGGTTTCCTAGTTTTGCACACTATAAAAGAGCAACGTGCGTCCTCAATCGTATCATTCCTTAGCTATTCTCGTTTTACTGATTTTTTAATAAACCCTACTTTCAGAAAAGACAACGAAGATGTCCGATTGTGCAAGAGGTCATCCTGGAAAGGATGGAGAAGTTAGGCGAAATCGGCTTCCAAAGAAGTGGAAGCCAGCATTGAACGCATAACCAAATGCGTTGAACGCAAAGAGGTAACAGTTTCTCTTATTGTCAGTCATCTTTCTTTTTTTTAGGCTGCCGATGCGGTAGGCCTCTTGTCGGAGCTCCGACAAAGCCTCATCCATTCTTTGAATGGAATAGAGGAGAGCGCTAAGCGCTTTCGCCTGATCAAGGCTGGCAAAACGCAGCGAAAACGTGGAGGTAAGGAATCTTTGTGTATGAATTTTGTAATGGTAAAATTTCAGCCGCTAACCTCGCTGACATCGACATCGACGGGCTCTTTGCATCGCCGAAGAAAAGCAGGCCAGGTATTCTTATTTGTTTCTTTTCAATTTCAATTGTTGAGATTTCAGAAACGACGGCAAGCAAGCCAACCGCTGTCTCTTTATTGGAATTGGCAAGAGCTCGATCCAGAGCAGCCAGGAATCCACCATTCCTGCGCCTTACAATGTACTGCCTACTTGAATGCCACAAAGAATTGTTGATTCTTACGGTATTCAAACCCTTCTGGATGCTCAGCGGAGCGGAATACCGTCGAGTCGTCATCGCCAACGGCAATGGACGGTTGTGGATACCGCAAAGGTCAAAATTGTGGGCCCATACAAGTAAGTAAATATGTTAAGCGTTTCAACGATCTTACATTTTATTAGCCTTAGCCAATCTGACCAATTAAAATTTCTTTGCGACACGTTGGGCCATAGTCTCTTTGTGAAAACCAAGATGCCTATTCTACAGGCCAAACGGCTTCTTGAGGATGTTGGAGACGTTATGGCAGTTGAAGAACGTTACTTGGGAATTTCAGCAGCTGACCTCGACATCGACGGGCTCTTTGAGTCGCCGAAGAAAAGCAGGCCAGGTATTCTTATTCGTTTCTTTTCAATTTCAATTGTTGAGATTTCAGAGACTGGCAAGCATCCGCTCTCTTTTTGGATTGATAAATCCAGAGCAGGCCAACAGTCCTGCAACGTTCTGACCCGCCGCGAGCCGACGACGAGATCCGGGACCAAAGTGAGAATTTTTTGTTCCCAGAGTGCTGCTACAAAAACTAATAGCTCTTATCTAATAGCTATATCTAATAGCTCTTAATAAAACATATTTCCGACATTTGTGTCATAAATAACGTATCATCCGCAACTATTGCTTACACATAAGACAAACTCACCTTAGAACGAGTTAACAAATATCTTATTCTAAGACCAAAAACTTTGTGTATTCTATTCTAGCGATCAGCCCGACTAATGCTGTAGACGATATTAGTTTGGGAAACTGCCGAGGTGCTTATATTAGGTCCTGATAAGTGCATGCAGCAAGCGTTTTACGACATGATAAATTCTCAATTGCAGGCCAGGAGCGCATTCTTTTCACACATTCCCTGTAACACACGCAAACCGACTCGAGGGCGTTGAACAATTTGTGGAGCTCTCCCGAATTGTTGCATCCAACCGTTGCAAGCAGCAAATCGACGAGTATGGTTTGATTCAGCATATTACTCACCAATTGGTCAAATTTGGTACGATAGATCGATAGTTTCAAAGCAATTTATTTTTCGTGAAAAAGCGAGTAATGTAGGTTGTGAAGCTTCAATTTAAAATTCTTTCCGAGCACATAATGACTTTTCTGTTGTTTGGAGAATTTAAAATATTTTTTTCCTAAGCTTAGGCTTAACTTAAGCCTAAGGCAAATTTCCATAACTCTGGTAAAAACATATCGTTTTAATATTTTTTCCGTAACAGCACCGATTAATGTAGACGCTTTCATCAGCTCGTTTCCCTCGATCGACCACTTTTACATTTATTTTATATCTAAGCCTAAGCTTAGGCTTAACTTTTTAACTTAGGCTTAACTTAAGCCTAAGCTAATAAATAAAACTGAACGCGGAATCTGTGTTTTTGAACGCGCTTTCACTCTGTCTGGCGGCACGCGCGCGACCGGTCGATCGAGAGTCGCACGAGGGCAAATGATAGCTTATTCGACGCGGAATATTTTTTTGCTAATGCTAAACGTTGCCATTGCTAAACGCTATTCAATTTAAACCGCAATCGTTCACCACGCTAAGCTGAAATTAAAAATAAAACCATCTTTAAACGTCACAACACAATGTCTGGCCAACCGGAGAATCGGGTATGAAGAATTGAATTTCTCAAAAATAAAAAACAAAAAAAAACAGCGTGAACATATTGTTTGGCGAGGTGATAGGGTTACAGTAACTGTTTTGAACGTCACAAGAGTTTTCACTCGCGATCGATTTTTGTCGACAGTGCTCTAGGCCTTGATGCGTATGCTACCAGATACAAGTGACTAGACCAAAAAGAAAGCCAACTGAAAGCTTTGAAACCGTCGGGAAAGTCCTCCAAAACCAGCATCAGATCGATTGCCTATGCGAAAATCGGCGACTTTCTCTTCACTTTTAAGTTGCCTATTCGCTCCTTTGGCAATGTTCGACATGTGACTAGAACGAAAAGAAAGCCAACTGAGAGCTTTGAAAGAGTTGTCGAGTTCATTTCACGCTGCGGTCACCAGCGGTCGCACAGTCACCAGCGGTCGTTTGAGCGACGACCGGCGCGCCCTTCTCAGAGTTTTCACTCGCGATCGATTTTTGTCGACAGTGCTCTAGGCCGTGATGCGTATGCTACCAGATACACGTGACTAGACCAAAAAGAAAGCCAACTGAAAGCTTTGGAACCGTCGGTGAAGTTCACAAAAACACGCTTCCGATCGATTGTCTATGCAAAGATCGGCGACTTTCTCTTCACTTTTAAGTTGCCGCAAGCGCACCTAACAGGCCGCGGATAAGCTCGCTTTTGTTCATTTCACGAGTGCGAGGTAGAGCGATGTTTGGCGCTTGCGGTCATATCACAAAAACCGCGAACGCAATAGAAATCCGGTGTTGGTCGTGGCTCGGCCAACCCGTTTAGAGAGCTTGCTGCGCGGCGCCTGCCGGCCAACTGCAAACGCACCCAAGGAGCCGTGGCTAAGCTCATTTTTGAGGAGTCAGAGTGATGTTCGGCGGTCACGCGCCGCTCAAAAAGATGCTGTCGCAATCATACAACTACAAAGCGTAAAACTCGGAGATCTTATGAAGATCTCGTTACAATGCGCCCATCGAAATGTGTTGGAAGAAATGCTTCAACTTCCAAGAAATCTCTTCCAATTGAAAAGCGCCCAGTTCTGGGCCTAGTGCAGATCTCATTTCACTCGCAGACTGCGCCACCGGCCAAAGTTGGATATCAAGTACGTTTATTCATAAAATGCAGGAAAAAGTCATATTTGCGGTTAGAGGGCCATGGAGGGAATCTGCTCGTCCATGGACGAAATTTGCACGTCCAATTGCTCGAACGTGTGAGCTTCTGGCAGATGCTGCCAGTCCATTGAGTACTGTTTTTTGGGCGTCGTCGAGAATCGCCATGAGTTGAGCGTGTGGCGTCTCGTCGACTGGGTCAATTCTGGAGGCCAAAGTCTCCACATCTGTCCAATCTATGGACCACTCTCCTGCTATTAAATGCAGTGGGCTTGTCGGATCACTGTCTTCTTTTGTTAGAAATTGATAGAAATCCGAGCTATCCGACTGCTGGAGAGCGTACAGCAGATTTACTAAATGTTTCTCCAAAGCTTGTTGGAGCTGCTGCCTGGTTTCTGCTCTATATGGCAGTGTCCGCCATTGAAAACGCGGACGCCTCTCCGGATAGCCTTGTATATCACTGTAGAGGTCGAACTTCTTTTCAGGGTTCTTCAACTCCGCGAGAATCCAATCCGTGTTTCCTGTGAACCACATTTTGGTTACGACATAGCTAAGAAGAATTTGTGTTCTCCGGATTTTATCTCGATGCACTGGGCCTAGCGACATACTGATACGAGTGCTAACAAAATCCGCGAAATTGTTAATTACTTCGAAATAGATACTTACTTTAAAAGGACGAGAACAAATTCATCTTGTTGTAAAAATTCACAGAAGGCCTCGTAATAAGTTGCCAACTTTCGAAATTTGCTGGTCAACTCAATGAATTCTTGTGCAAACAAAAGAAGGCGGCCTGATTCTACAATTGTACGGATATATTTTAAGCAACTTACACGTATAACTAGTCTTGAGCGGACTGTAAGGAGTACTTACTTTTATAGCTTCCGTAACAGAGACGCTTCTTTCAAATCACACGGTAAATTTTAGACGACGATTTTTCAGTATTCTAAACATCCAAAACACAACAGATTAGAGTTTTTAATGCAAAATCATACCATTAAATTGAAGAAGAGCCGCAGTTGTCCCGACGGATGAATGAGTTTTAACCAGGAGTGACTGAAACTCGGTGAAATTCTGGAATTTGGACATATTTATGGAAACACCACCTAATGCAATGCTGTGGCACATGAGACAATTACAAGCGAGATTTTTCACAGCCTGTAAATACGAAAACAATGCTGTTGACACTTTGCAACCTAACTCTGCTACACATGCGATTTAAGGCTCAATATTAGCTCAATATTTAAGTATTAAGAAATAAGTTTTCCTGAGAATTAAGAATTACCGCATTCCTAATTGCACGCTAATCATCGATACGGTTTTTCAGTGCAACGCGAAAGGCGCAAAGCAGCGCGCCATATTCTGCTCAAAACTAATATTGATTAGTGGTTCACAAATCTAGCGTGCCCAAACGCATCAGAAATGAAGAGAACAGCGCGTAGCGTCGATCGATTACAAGAGAGACGAGCGACACTGACGGTCAACCTGCCGTTTCCTCGCAAAGAGCGGCCGGTCGCATTTTGTGGTGATCTTGTCATACTGTAGCCACTCAGAAATAAGCCAAAATAATTAATTTCATTTTCTAAGCACAGTCCACGATGTTTTCGATCCGCTCAGGCACTCGCCACAACGCTTAAACACACAAAAACATTTCATATAATTTTTAAATCACAAATACGAATAATGTGGTGATCTTTTTCATACTGTAGCCACTCAGAAATAAGCCAAAATAATTAATTTCATTTTCTAAGCACAGTACGCGAGTTATAGATCACACGAATAACGCACTGGGCCTATCTAACACAAAAAATCATTGACTTGTTTGCAGTGAGCAGCGAGCACAGTAAATCGCAGAGCAAATTTGAACAAAAACAAAAAAGCTCAAATTAAACTTCAGTAATCCCTTAACATTTTAAACGTTTATTTTGCTACAAATAACGCTTTGAAGACAAGTTTTTTCTGCGCTTTTTTTCGCTCGCAAAAAGAAATGAAATTAAGTTTTACGGTGCTTTGAGTCGCAGATGCAGTGATTCCTCTCAATATAAATTTTCTCTGCAACTCGGCGGCAGAGTATTATGAGCACTTTGGCCGTTTGCTCGGAACAAAACAAATTAATTTTACTCTCGCGGCTGCTCCCGAACAGCAGCTGCTCGTGGAGAATTTCGACCGACTACACAAGCTGACTCACTCGTAGTTGTTCTGACATTAAAGCGTCGCTTAGTTTTCTGTTACTTTAATTCTTTTTCATTCCAGACTGCCTCTCAGACAATCACTGTCGGTCACTTCGGCGCGTCATCTTTTATTCAAAGTGAGTTTTGCCAACTTGTTTTTCCCTAATTTTCAAATTAAGCTTGATTCTAAGGTTGTTTTTAATCTAAGGCGTTAAACTAGTCATCACAATGACCACATTTTTTTCTTCAAATATATATGCAAATGATTTCTATTAAAAATGGCGGTTTTTTCGGAACTTATTGCGCAAATATGAGTTGCCAAATATCAAATATGAGTTGAATTTGCTGCTGTACCCTAAACAGAAGGTTTTTCAAGAGAAGATTGATTTTAGCTACATTGGAAGCGTAAGACATTCCTGACCGCAACTTCTGTCTCTAGCTTATTTTATATCTCTAGCTTATCTCTAGCTCTTGTTACCAAATAAGGCGCACTAAATCGAATAAGGCGCACTAAATCCTACTTTAGCTACATTGGAACCGTCAAACATTTTACTGTGTAATAACCGTGTTGTTGTGTTTAAGAATTCCAGAACAATTTACAAACGAGTTTACATCGAATCGGATTCTGAAGATAAAAGACTAAGTGTAAAAATGAAGATGAAGCAGGACCGGGACCGTCGTCGGCTTTTCCTCAAGTTCGGTACGTAGATAGCGAAAAAACACCAAAAAGAATATTTTAACCTTATTCACAACGGTAATGCAGTTTTTGTACGTTACTTTATTTGATGTATTTCAGACCTGCCTGGTTTGCCTGCGTCCAATTAAAAGTACCGATATCAGCTATCACAAACACCCTGTTGTCAGCAAAGCCTGCGGTCACATAGCGTGCAAAAATTGCTGGGATCGATGGGTTAATCTCCTGACAGTCGTTGTCAGTCAGACATCTTGAAGAATCAGCGATTCTGACTGCTTCGAGATTGATCTTCTCGCTGTTGTCCCCAAAATTCATCTTGTTATAAAAATTCACAAAAGGCCTCGTAATAAGTTGCCAAATTTCGAAAGTTGCTGGTCAACTTAATCTAATCTTTGTCATGGTAAATTAAAGTGAATATTTATAGTCGTCACAGCCGTGTTGAAGACAACGGTCAAAAGGCAAATTACTTGACTGAAGAATTGAAGGAGATGATGGAATTTCAGCGCTTTTACAGGTTGTTTGCTGCATCGTTGGTGACGTGATAGCCAGTAAACATTGTAGAACGCCACCTCGGTAGCTGTGTACAAAGACTCTTGCTGGCTGTGAAACACATTCATCTCGTTGTATCAACAGCATTGCATCATTCCCCGAGAAAATACAAAATTGTCGAATTGGCTCCCGCCGAGACCTAAAAAGACGAATATTTTTTCTGCTCTCTGATGGTCTGACTCTCTCGGCGCGGGTGAACGCGCGCGCTTCGGTTTCTGGTTCTTTTGGTTCGTTTCCATAAATACGTCGTAATTCAATGAATTCGCCCAGTTTCAGTCAATCCTGGTTGACACTCTCACTTCGCTAAGCCCTAATCAACGACGAGTCAGTCGAGCAAGATTATAAATTATTTGTCCACCCTTTGTTGCAATTGTTTAATATTCGTCGAGCGGGTAGTGTGTCTTGTCAATTTATCAAAAAAAAACCTTAGAGCCTTCGAAGTTTGCCTTATTCTACTTTAGGAGTACATATTAGCACGCTTAAAAACTGGCACAAAAAGGCAACACTGCAGTGCAGTGCACTTCAGCTATTGATTTTTGGTACGCGAAAAGCGCGCCAAAAGAGCGCGAAACAGAGGACGAGCAACGTGCGGTGACGCGACTGTGTGTTGTGCGAGGCCAGAGCGTCTTCCTCCACGGCTGGTGCTCTGTCACGACAGTCGCCATTTGCGCCGTTCTTTGTTTCGCGTTGCACAATGCTTTCTTATGGTGACGTGTATCGAGCTCGAGGTGTCAGACTTGCTGTGCCAAGATATTAAGCTCTTGTCTTATTTCAGTAATTAAACCAGAATCGCTTATTTGGCTTCGATAACCACTGAGAATTGATTTCAAATTCAGGTAATTTTAACTTTGTTTTGCTTCTTAATCTTAAAGCGGATCTTAAAAAATCATCGGTTTTGTGCTTTTCTTTTCTATCCGTTGTCTTCCGCAATCCGCAATGCTTATAAGAGCCATAAACTCTTCGCTACAAACTAACGCAATTAAAATTTCCATTTTGCACTTTTTTTATTGCAATGCAACATGGAAAACGTGTGAAATAAATGTATTGAAGAGTTGTATTAATTCTGAAAAATTCAGCGAAATCGCCATGTGTCGTACCGACTTTTGTGCACGCATTGACTTCAGCCGTGACGCTACGCGGATGTCCTTCAAATGAAAGTAAGTTCAGTAGAAATTTTTTTTAACATCGCTTTCTTATCTGCGTGATGTTATCAACCTACCTCTGTATCAGTTCAGAAATATCGTGTACAACTCTTGGAACCTGACCGAGGTTTCAGCATTGAAACACCATAACGTCATAGAGGTAACGATTTTCAATTGGCTCTATTTCAACTTAACAATTTTAGAAGGAGTTCATTGCCGTAAGGGAAATAGGAACTCATCTTCTTCCTGAACATCCAATGAGTTCATCATTGCTTGCGGGATTCAGGTACCCCCAGAGGCTTCACTGGAGAAACTTTACAACCGCATCCAAAATGTCTCCAGGAATTCGTATCCGTTTTTATGGGAATGTTTCAGAAATGTAAGATTCCGGTGTAGCAACGCTAACAAGTTATTTTCAGTTCTTTCACACACTGCGAGAGCTGAAAAGTTATGGCACTCATGCGAGATTGCTTTCCGTGGAGGAGATCATTAAGAATCATCCACATGAACTCTCGTCGTTGTTACGCTTAGCAGAGTTCCATGCGGTTGATGAGGTTATGTTTGCTATTGTGCGGACTTTAGCATCAATGTTGCGTAAGGCAATCAGCACAAAGACGCCAGAGACGCAAATATTAGCGCTAGATGGGTTTCGGTATAACTGAGTATTTGTTAACTTTTATATTAGTTCATCAATTTAGATACAACGACTGTGTGGAGTGGAAGAGAAGGATCGTGTTCGCGTATACGATGTGCGCAGAACTGGCGCAAAAGAATCAATGTCGCAGTTTATCCATCGTATCGATCAGCTCAGCGGGCAAATGCACGACCAGGCAAATTTTGACGACATATGGGAAAGCGTTGTCATTCCTGCACGGCGAAACCTACAAAGCGCTCATTTCCACAATTCGACTCAATTCAGCGGAGAACTGGACCAGAACGGATTACGAATTTATCCTCGGAGCCGTTATCACCCAGATCGTCTTCAAGAACCATTCGCGAGCTGAGGTAACGTCATTTTTATGTCAGTTTTATTCAAGAGTGACCATTATAGATTGCTTACAAGCTCCGCCGTGGGAAGAAAATCTATCGACACACAGAAGACGGAACGACTTACAAAGTGTTCAGAATCCCCGGCTGCAAGAACAAGAAGGTGGTTCTCGATAAGGACGATTTTGACCTACTGAACTTGTACCAGAGAATGAGAGATTTTTTGCTTGTGACGCCAAACCAAGCGTACATGTTCTGCGACTGGAAGGGGAAAGAATTGAGCCCAAACATTAGCGCTCGATGCATTACGGTATGACTGAGTATTTGTTAACTTTTATATTAGTTCATCAATTCAGATACAACGATTGTGTGGAGTGGAAAAGAAGGATTGTGTTCGCGTATACGATGTGCGCAGAACTTGCGCAAAAGAAAGTTATTTTAGCATCAGTTACCAGAATTTCTGGCTGTGGTACGTCAACATGGACGGCGCTAAAGGGAATAATCTGGGATAATTCATAATGTGTTGTAAGCTGGGATAATGTGTTGTAAAATATGTTTTTATATAAATATCGTCACTGAATACATTTCACAGGCCAATTATTTTAATTCAATTTAGTGTACTGTATGGGAAATAAAGAAAAGAAAAGTATTGGGAATTTAAGAGGCTAAAGTTGTACGAACGGACTCTGCGCTCTCAAGGCGATAAAAGTTTGCGCACCAAACTTGACCACCAGCTTGGCGGAGACCAACATAGACTTCAGAAGTGGTACGTCTGCAATATTCGGGTTGTTTTGAGTAGTTGCGCAGAGTCTCATGTTTTGTCGTTCACTTTTAGTTTCAGTAAAGGTTTTAGTTTTTAGTATACAGAATACATGCTCAACAAGGCGAGAAATATACTGTATTGTCGTCTGTTTTCAGTATTTTCTGCGTCGTCGTCTTGTGAAGCCTGTGAAGAAGTGTAAAGAATCAGCGAAGAAGCCGTGGCGACAACAAATCTGACTTATTGTTCGCTTGCAAAATACCAATTCATATCAAGAAGTTGAAGAAACTCGAGAGTCGTTATGGAAAGACCCGGGTTCTCAAATTGGAGGAACTGATTGCTTCTCGGGAGAAGTAGTTGGCTGTTGAATTAATTTAATTTTTGATGGATTATTAAAAGCCGCTGATGGGTTATTTGTTGTCATTTCTTCGCGTGGTATGCCAGTGCTGCGTGACGTGGCAAACAAGTGAATTGTGAACGTCTCGCACCGGTAATTAGGCGAGAAGCATTTACAGATTTGGGAAGGTCTAATCGATGTTCGTTTCTTCCTGCCGCCGGATGTGACGTCTCCATCAAAGACACGAAAACAAGTATAAATCTGTGAAGAAACACGTAATAACCAACCTAACAAACAAACCCTTTTAGGTGGTCTCGTATAGAGAGGATTGCTGGCCGTGGAACATTTCAGTACCATCTCGTTGTGTACCACTACCAACAACCATCTCGTTGTGTCAACCGCATTGTATTGAAAAGCGTTTCCATAAATACTGCGGAATTCCAAGAATTCGGCCAGTTTCAGTCAATCCTGGGTGAACCTCCCGCATCAGCCCGAACAACTTTACGCGTCTCTCCTTCAATTTTACGGTATTATTTTGCAGTTAATAACTCCACATTTTATGATCTGGTTGCTTAGAATATTGTTTAGCTCAACCGCCGTTCTTGGCTGTTTGGACAATGCATTCTAACGATCTGAACCGATCTGAAAAAGGGAAATTTTCTTGGTCCTATCTGTGATAAGAAGTGATAAGATGGCCGCTCCTGCGAGAGAGCACTTTCTCAGGTTGTAAACCGCTGCACGCCCTTATCAGGCACTAATATGAGTGCGTCTTCAAATTCTCAAACTCCATAGCACTAGTTTGGTTGTTAACGCATTTTTTCAGAGAAACATGGCCTACATCTGTTTCACCGTTGAACGCGTCGTCGACCGCGTCGCTGAGAGTGCTCACAAAGAGTACTTCCACGAAATGGGTCCTTGGACACTGGAAGGGCAGACGAAAGTCGTCACTGCTATTTCCATTCTAGAAAAGTTCGAAGCGCAACTCATGTAGTAAGCCTGATGTTTGAATAATGAATAAAACAAGTTTTTTTAGCAACAGTTATCAGAATCTCTCGTTGTCGTACGTCATCATGGACGGCGCTAAAGGGAATAAACTAGGATTTGGGCTCTACACCACAAGGGACATTCCGGCAGGCGTCTACGTTGTAGACTATCAACCCACCAAACCGGTTATGTCGCTAGCGGAACATGAAAAGGACCTCGAGAGTCCCCAAGAAGACTTTTTGTACCCGCTGCTGAACCCCACGCCTGGAAGAGCCCGCTGGATGACCGCTTCGATCATTGCATTTTTAAAGTAAGTGATCTAGCTGGAAAATCTTTACAAATAAACACTTCCAGACGCCAATTGCCGGATCATCGTTTCATTGATCCGTGCATCTTCGAAAAAAAACGGAGTCCTGTGCGCAGACCCGTTGATCAACAAGTTGGACGGCCAGCAAAAGCACGAATTGCACCGCTCCGTGTACAGTTATTATTGGCACCAGTATCTTGCCACAGCGCTAAAAGATTCGCTCCGAAAACACAAGTACTCAGAGGAAGATCTGCAAGACTATCACAGCCGTATGAAGCCACCCCAAGCTGTTATGGACTACGCTATGGAGATACTAGTTGAAGCCGGACACATCGACGCGTCCTCAAGCATGGCACCGACTTGGCCTCAAGTCCTCAAGGCAATGAGAGATGAGCTCCGTGAGCCCGCAACAGCGTATCCACAATACATGAAAGGAACCGCGGGCACTCTAGAGCTGAAGGCAGCAGAAGCCATGACCGATCACTTCGAAAACGAGCTGTCTGATACAGAAGCTGATTGGAGAAACGAACCGGAAAGAACGACGCGCGGTGAGAAAAGTGCAGCCGGCAAAGTCGATCCGCGTTGGCGCGACCAAAGTTACCCGAAAGCCCGTCAGATGATAGTAATATATGTAAAAGTAAATAAATTCTAGCTATCACACCAACAATCACTCGACTAGCACAGCCTGAGCAGTTGCAGCAATTGAAATCAGATGTCGGACTTTTGGAGTTTTGGCTTAATCAGTTGTGAAACTATGCGTTCTAACTATCACACCAAGCTAGCGTTATCGAACTGTCCGCCGTTTGCCAACAAGCTTGATTGATCGCCGGCAGATGGCACCGAATGATTCCAAAGCTTAGAACGAGCTGAACTGAATCTCGTATTGCTATAAAAGGTTTGCTTAGGCCTATGGCTGCACTTACTACAAAGCCGTAAATACTAAAATTTGTTCATTTACGCGCAGTGACGCCCGAAATGGTAAAATGGTCGCTGCGCAATCTAGACAAACGACGCCTATTGTGACAGAGTAAAGTAAAGTAGCGGAGACGCCTATCTCAGGATAGTGTCGTCCTCTCCACCGGTCCTTTGTATGAGGGTGAAAAACAAATTCTATTGATTTTTCGTAAAACGCGCCAAAAGAGCGCAAAACAGCGGACAAACAGAGGCGACGGTGGGGTGAGGTGACGGGTGGGGCAACGCAACTGTGAGTTGTGCGAGGCCACAGCGTCATCCTCCACGGTTGGTGCTGTGTCGTCCGCCAGTTTCGCAAGAACAAATGCTGCTCGATAAAGCACGCGACGAAGTGTTTGAAAAAATGCGGCAGGAAATTGAAGCTGAGTTTGATTCTGACGAATCCTCTGATAGCGAGGAGTCATCGGGCGAAGATGATGTTACATTTGATTAAATAAAATGTTTTTTTAATGTTTTTCATTATTCACTTTCATTATTTCATTTACACTTGAGTCGCAGATGCAGTGATTCCTCTCGATATCAATTTTCTCTGCAACTCGGCGGCAGAGTATTGTGAGCGCTTTGGCCGTTTGCTCGGAACAAAACAAATTAATTATCCTCTCGCGGCTGCTTCCGAACAGCAGCTGCTTCCGATCAGCGGCTGTTCGTGGAGAATTCGACCGACTACACAAGCTGACGCACTCATAGTTCTTCTGAGCTTAAAGCGTCGCGTTAGTTTTCTGTTACTTTAATTCCCTTCATTCCAGACTGCCTCTCTCAGACAATCACTGTCGGTTACTTCTGAGCGTCGTCTTTTATTCAAAGTGAGTTTTGCAAACTTGATTTCCCCTAATTTTCAAATTTAAAATGTAAAATAAAACAAGATTTTGATCTTAACCTTAGAATTTTGTTGAGTTTTTTGGAGATAGGAAATTAACGAATTTCAATTTGTAAAGTAAGAAAGTGCCATAAAACTACTAAAGTTGAATAAGGAGACCTGGAAGCTACTTGCAATAGTTAAACATTTTTGGCCGCAACTAGTTAAGCACGCTTTTCTGTTGTTCTTCGCCCGTGAACCAAACAGACAGTGACCGTTAAGCACGCTTTTCGCTTCTCTGAAGAATTTTAAATATTTTCGTTTAAATGTTTTTTAACCTCAGGCTTAATTTAGGTTAAACGACTAATCGAATCGAACAAATCACAATGCCTCTTACTGAACCTCTTCATCTCCAATCACCGCTGCTGAGCACCAGTCAGTATATCCCTCTTAACGCCTTGGAAATGCCTCCACTGGACGAAGTGGCTAGGCAGATCGAGGGGACGCTGGTGATGAAGATAGAAGAGTCTCTAAGAACGCATTTCAAGAGATCCAACTCTTTCCCCCCACGACTATTCACGTTGGGACCGCCCGTTGTTGAAGAGATCGGCGGAGGCCGGTATCAAGTCCTTGATGGACGCGCAAGAATCAAAGCGCTTAAGGCGACGAAAGGAAATACCAGGATATCGTGCAAGACGTACCAAAGGCTGACGATTCCGCAACGGAATCAAGTCCTAGCGGAGAGAGAATCTACCAAGCGCTCAGAGAGGCCGTGGACGATCACGGAATGTTGGGATCAAGTGATTCTAACATACTACACTTTGCCTGAAAAGGCGAAGATGCTAACGTCCAATGCCATGAAGAAAAGATCGCAAAAATGCAGCAACCTATGGTGCAGCTTATTGGAAATGCCCGAATCCAAATCGAAGAAGTTAACCTTCTTTGAGGTTATCTGCGGCGAGTACAGTTTGCGAAGAATTAAGGAATTTGTGATTCCTGTAATGGAAGCAATGAAAACCATCTATGAGATGAATGGGAGCAAACTGACGCCGCACTCTCCAATGGTCTGGTAGGCAATCCGGAAGCAAACACGAGATAGGACCTACTACGCAACTCAGGTCGACGAACAAGTCAACGCTGAGAACCGCCGTAAAATTTTGGAAATGGTCCAAACAAGGCAGAAGAACTCCCCGAACAACCTCGACCAATGGCTGGTCTACCTCAGAAGGGAGCCATTATCCGCCTCAAGAGCACGCAGGCGTGACGCACATGCTGAAGATAGCCGACCGCGCAGATCTGATACACCCGAATCCACCGAATCCGACCAAATGCTGCGACTGAGCTCTCAGAGCCCTCAGTTGCCAGGCTTTGCAACCGGACTAGAAACACAGCCGTTTACTTTCCAGCCGTTTGATCAAACCGGCAACGAATTCGCCGAATCCGGTGGAGACAACAAATCATCTAGCTGTGTCAACCGCATTGTATTGAACAGCGTTCCCATAAATACGTCGTAATTCCAAAAATTCGGCCAGTTTCAGTCAATCCTGTTTGAGACTCCCACTTCGCTAAGCCCGAATCAACGACGAGTCAGTCGAGCAAGACTGTAAATTATTTGTCCACCCTTTGTTGCAATTGTTTGATATTCGTCGAGGGGGTAGTGTGTCTTGTCAATTTGGCAAAGAAATCCTTAGAGCCTTCGAAGTTTGCCTTATTCTACTTTAGGAGTATTAGCACGCTTAAAAACTGGCGCAGAAAAGGCAACAGAAAAGGCGAGTTGCCAAATATGAAATATGCGTTGAAATCGCTCAATTAGACCAGATTAGCTACTTTATGAGTTCGAATTTTCAAAGGTTTATTTCTTGACAAACTGACAAGACACATACTCCCCATACCCACTCTCAGTGTGAGGAAGTAGTGACGAAAAAAAAGGCTGATCGCTTTGCGAGCAGCTGTTGGAAAAGAGAGAAAAACATGCAATCTTTATAAGGAACTGTTTGAATTTACATTTTACTCAGCTTGGCATGCAAGCAGTTTGCAGAGCGGTGTTTATGTGAGCCATAAACTCTTCGCAACAAACTAACGCAAATAAAATTCCCCCCTGTAATTTACAACCAATTTGCATTTATTTTATTGCAATGCAACATGGAAAACGTGTGAAATCAAGGCATGGAATAGTCGTATTAATTCTAAAAATTCAGCGAATTCACCATGTGTCGTACCGACTTTTGTGCGCGCATTGACTTCAGCCGAGACGCCACGCGGATGTCCTTCAAATGAAAGTAAGTCTATTTATGAAATGGAAACAGATTTTGATGACTTTGATCCGAGTTCGCTACCCAAGTTTGGCAAATCTCGGACAATACGTCAACACGCGCAACTGCTTTAAAGTTCTAAACGGTGTTACCTTTCTACGAAATTGTTTAAATTGTAATTAAGCGTTCTATTTAACCTCCCATTGAGATCCCATCTATTCGCTGCATTTGTTGTTCGTTACTAAAAAATTAAAAAAAAGTCGACACTCGCGTAGACTTTCGAAACGATGTTCAATCAAATGCGTACGCCGTTTAGTGATGCAAAATTCTTTTGTTTTGGGTTGGAAGGACTCGAACGTCCGGTTCATGCATTCTTTCTCTATCCTTTTGACGTAAAACTAACAAAATTGAGCTAAATTCCACCCTCTGAAATTCGAGGAAGACGCAAATCTAATTCGAGGAAGACGCAAATCCACACGCATCCTTTGATTTAAAATGAGCCCGTCGTTCCCTCGTGAGCGCTGTGACAATATAGTAATCTTTTTTAGTTATTGTACCTACTAACGAGCAATGTTTTAGATAATGATGGATGCCGAGAAAGCCGTAGTCCAATATCTTCGCCTAATCCCCGAAAATCTATTGAGGCTGTGAAAGAGCTCAAAAGCAACCAAATGGTTATATGCAGGGTTTACTCCGCTGAGAAGCGAATTGAGATTCTCGCGGAAAGGCGAGAGAACATAACCAATCGCAGAGAATGGAGTATCCGCGAGATTTGGGGACAACTAATCCTCACTTACTTGGAAACTCCTGCGGGAGAAGCCGATCTGGAAATCGCTACAAAATGCAGCAATTTGTGGAACGGGTTGTCCGCAACGAAAACGAAGAAGAAGGAACCGACAGCCCCTTCATCTTTCGAGACAATAATCAAAGGATTCGAAGTTGATACGATAAAAAACTTCGTTATCCCCGTGCAGGAAGCGATTCATGAACTCGCTAATCGGCTCATTCCATTCGCACAAGAAGTTTGGAGAGGGATTAGGAGGTACATGAAGGACCGAACCAGCTACAAGAAGCTGTCTGATAACGAGGAGCCGCTGAACGCTGCCCTTGCAGCGGAACGACGGCAAGCCCTTTTGGATTACATAGAATCTGAAGGAGTGCCGTTATCGACAGATGAATGGAGACATTATTTCCTGGGGCTGAATCCAAACCACAAGCCAGCTCCGACCCAACCAAGTCGCGTTGAAGACCACGGAACGGATCCATGTGGCTGCAAAAACGCGAAGTGCCGAAAAGAGATCGCCAATCTGAAGGAAATCGAGCAGCTGAAGCAATCGCAGCAATCGAAACGGAAAAGGAAGTAATTATTATCATGTGTACTAAAAACGAAATAAAGAACGCTTTTACAAGATCGCTTTTACACACTTGAATAAAGCCCAGTAAGCCGCCCACCGCCTCAAATTTAGGCCAACAAGCGCCCACAATATTTGTCCACTCGTGCCCACCGTCGCCCAAGTTTACCCACCACAGAAATATGCTGATGGCCTTAGTCTAAGCAAGAACTAAGGTTAGTTTTACCCTACTGTTGAAAAACATGCAATGTTTAGAAAGAATTGTTTGAATTTACATTTTACTCAGCTTGACACGCAAAGCAGTTTGCAGAGCGGTGTTTATGTGAGCCATAAAATCTTTGCAACAAACTAACGCAAATAAAATTCCCAATTTGCTCTTTTTATTGCAATGCAACATGAAAAACGTGTGAAATAAATGTATTGAAGAGTTGTATTAATTCTGAAAAATTAAGCGAAATCACCATGTGTCGTACCGACTTTTGTGCACGCATTGACTTCAGCCGTGAGGCCACGCGGATGTCCTTCAAATGAAAGTAAGTCTATTTATGAAATTGAGACAGATTTCGATGTTTTTGATCCGAGTTCACTACCCAAGTTTACCAAATCTCGAAAGTTTGAGGACTCGGACAACACGTGTCAACACGCGCAACTCTAAACGGTGTTACCTTTCTACGAAATTGTTTAACTTGTAATTAAGCGTTCTATTTAACCTCCCATTGACAACCCATCTATTCACTGCATTTGTTGTTCGTTACTAAAGAATTTAAAAAAGTCGACAGTCGTTTAGGCTTTCGAAACGATGCTCATTCAAATGCATCCGCCGGTTAGTGATGCAAAATTCTACACAAAATTCTACACCGACTACACAAGCTGACGCACACCGCGTGTGTTTCCAAATATCGTTCTGAAACTACGTAACTCTCGTTCAATTGTCCACGCGGCAATATGACTTCATCCTTGACCCATTGTACTTAATGAGTACAATGGAAACGCTGAAAGAAGTAATGGCAAATGAAGCCGTCGTCAAGGTGCTGCATGCTGCTACCAACGAAATAAAGTGGGTAGCAGACAACTTCAACTGGAAGTTTGTAAATCTGTTCGACACACAGATCGCACAGCACCAGCTTGGTTTGGGCCAACAAAACTCGTTAAAGAAGACGGTTCAAAGGTTTTGCAATGTCGACTTACCTAAGAACATCGACCACTCCAAATGGAACCGAAGGTTAGTAATATACTTCTTGCAATATTAGCATGTGTGACGTTTTTAGGCCTTTCAGTCGCGAACAGTTCCTCTATGCGCAACAAGACACGCATTTTCTTCTGGACGTGTACGACGTCCTCAACATGTTCTCGCCGATAGATCGCGAGTATTTCGCGAGCAATGATGTGCTCATCTTATTGAGCGTTTGACCCCTGCAACGAATACCGACATTTTGGAACGGTTTCGACGAGTTGGACCAGTCCGATTGTGGTGTGTTGCTGCAGAAACAGCGCGGTGGCCGACGCCTCCTGCTTGGCTGTTCAGATTTTCTTAAGAATGTTTGAATATTTAAATAAAAATGTTTCCGAGTTTCCTCTGTGCTTGTAAAATTCCTTTTGACGCAACAGGTTTATTTCAGGGCTCACATAGATGTGAATCCGTCGGCTTAGTCTTATCTGAACCTGGCAAAATTCATATTCAATCAATACAATCTTAAAAATCATTGGTTTTGTGCTTTTCTTCCTTTGTCTTCCGCAATGTTCATAAGCCATAAAATCTTTGCAACAAACTAACGCAAATAAAATTCCCAATTTGCACTTTTTATTGCAATGCAACATGAAAAACGTGTGAAAAAGGTGTATTGAAGAGTCGTATTAATTCGCATTGACTTCAACCGTGACGATACGCGGATGTCTTTCAAATGAAAGTAAGTCTATTTATGAAATCAAGTCAGCTTTCGATGATTTTGAAGATTCCACTGACAGAGTTCGCTACCCGAGTTCGGCAAATTGGAAAGTTTGAGGATTCGGACAGCATCCACCATGTCTGTTTGCATGTCTGTTTTTGTTGCCTACCGGTACCGGCACTAAGTGAAATGGTCGCCGTGCAATCTAGACAAACGACGCCTATTGTGACAGACTCCAAAAGTAGCGGAGACGCCCATTCTAGGATAGCTTCGTTATGTTCACCGGTGTATGCGGGTGAGAAACGCAATTGCTATTGATTTTTTTGTAAAACGCGCCAAAAGAGCGCAAAACAGCGGACAAACAGAGTGAGGCGACGCGACTGTGCGTTGTGCGAGGCCACAGCGTCTTCCTCCACGGTTGGTGCTGACAGACGCCATTTGCGTCGTTCTTTGTTTCGCGTTGCACATTGCTTTCTCATGGTGACGTGTATCCAGCTGGAGATGCCAGACTTGCTGTTCCCACACTTACGTTGTCGTCCTATTTCAGTAGTTAAGCCAAAATAGCTTATTTGGCAGTCGACAACCACTGAGAACCGACTTCAAATTCAGGTAATTTTAATCAGGTAATCCGGAGTTATTCGAGATGAGATTAAGTAGCGCGCGGATTGCGCTCGCTTAAGCGTTTATACCGATCTTAACAGGCACGGTAATATGGTGAAAATTTCGCCAAAGTCATCTTCCCATCTCCAAAAAAGCAATGCGATAATGATACTAAGCCAAAACCTATAAGCTACTATATAAGTTAAGTCTATCGGCCAACTCCGCTTGGAACGCCTAGAAGAAGTACATCTTCTGGCTAGAGCTCGTGGCGATAGACTTCACGATACACGGAGCACGAACGTCGCAACCGAACACGCATAACCTCAAACGTAACACTGACGCTCACGCTGTTTTGCGCCACTGTACGGCCCTGCCAGCATGTGAAACCGGCAATAAAAAGAACCGCACCCTTTCGGTCAACCAGTGCAGCTTGCGGCGCAACGCAAACGCGTATACAATCTCCCTCACTGGCCTGGGAAAATCACAATAAAACACTGCATTCCACTACAGTCAAGGCGGCACTTTTGAAAATATGGGCAAGACAAACTTTGGACAAAACCGGACAAAACCGGAAAGGTTCGACACCTCGGAACGTCGTGCCCACGGTCCTCGCAACAATTGGTTGACCCTAAGGTGAGCGCAGTTCGTGTGAGCGGATGCATAGCGTCCTCAGTGTTATGTTTGCGGTTTCGCGTTCCAGTTGCTCGTTCACGCGCGCTCAGGCGCTCTATTTTTTCCTGCCGGATTCTTATTGCGTGTCCTTTGCTATTACTTTCCTTAATATAAATTTTTCAGAGCATTATGGACTGTGACTGTTTCCAATGCGACGGAGCAAAAAGCAAACCTTGTTGTTTGACTAGACGAAGTCTGAGATTTTGGGATTCGACAACGGTTCGTTTAAATATATTAAAAGTTCTTAAAAGTTGTTACAGATCTAATTCAGAAACATTCTGCTTGTTTCTAGAGGCAAGAAATTTACGAAAGTATCTTCCCAACGATGTAGGCGCTTTGGCATAAACTATCGGAGCGGAAAGCAGCAAAAGGTAATAATTTAATTTTGTTCACATTTGATTTTGTTGAAATTTAGAATTCATTGAAGATCAGAAAAAGTTGTATCGGCAACTTTGTATCCTCGACGCAGAACTCGACGTCGAAATATGTCGGGTAGCCGCAAACAGCTCCGACAGCCGCAAAATTGCTACGTGAGTTTGTTTGGTTGCTGTCGAAATCTAAATGTTCTACAGAGTTTCTCGACGCAGACGCAAGTTGGAGGAAGACAGATTGCGTCTCGAACGATCGATTCGTCTTCGGACAGAGCTGAACTCTGGATATTCGCTCAGTTTCTTTTGCGGCGACCTCCACAGAAGTGATGCTTACCCCAGTACTCCTTGTGCGGAAAGGCTGGCTCTGGTCTACGGGCACAAGTACTGTCCAGACTGTCTGTACCCGCACGCGCTTGACGACAGCTGCTATTACGAGCGAAACAGTGATTGCTGTCACTGTGGTGCTTCATACCACCATTATCTGGTGTGCTCATACAGCAGACTCGATATGGAGGTGGAGCACCGCCTGGGCGAGGACATCGAAGTATTCCGTCAAATGGAATTCCAGTGGGGTCGCGTATTTATGAAAATATTTTTATTGTAAATGTTTTGTTTTATAAACAAAATAAAGAACTATTTTTAGTGGCCTACCAGAGCCTGGCCAGTTAGGTTAGTTGCACGTCGAAAGGATAAAGAAAGAGTTCATAAACTGGAAGTTCAAGTGCGACTAAACGGCGGTCGCATTTGAGTGGCCATCGTTTAGTGGACTTGCAGAGTCTGGTTGACGTTGAACCAACTACTTGCACGTCTAACTAGAATCAACAAACTGTTTTTACGGTGATGTTTGCCTCAGACGAGGTCAGCAGCGATCTAAGAGACATACAGTAACCAAACTGGTCTGACCAAATGGCGGTTGCATTTGAATGACCATTCTTTGAGCATCACTAAACGGCGGACGCACCTGAGTTACCATTATTTAGTGGCCTAGCAGAGCCTGGTTAGAAATACTGTAGAATACGGTTTGTGGCAGCATTAAACCATTTCAAATGGCGGAATTAAGCTCAATTTCATTCTTAGACAGATTAATTGCTAGACAGAGCTCAATTGTTCGACAGGCTAATGCGGAAACCAAGTTTGAAAATCTCCTGCCGAGTTTATAACCTCTCACAGCCGAAGGCTAGAAAATGCAGCACGTTGTGGACATTTTGCGTCTTTCTTCGAAATCCACCAAGAAACCAAAGTATTCGATGTCTATTTTTCACCACATGTTTGCTGCTTTTACTATAGAAACTGTACGACAATTTGATATTCCAGTGATCGAGGCAATGGAGTTGATTGCTGCTGTTAGCGCATAAGCGTCTAAGCGATCTACTATCTCCAGACATCTGGATGCTCATTGTGAGGTGGCGAAGGATCGCTCAGCTTACAAAAAGGTTAACAATTTCTTGTTAACCTCTTCCCTGGCAGAAGAACACCGACAAACCATTTTGAGTTTGGTGCAAAAGCAGCCGCGGACGGCACCGAGCACACTGGCAGAGTGGGAATTGTTCATCGCATCTCTTATTAAGCAGCTCAAACTCCAGTTATGCCAGAAAAAACTTTGGAATCGGAGAAACGAAATACAGGTCAGAAGGTTTTCTCTGCGTTTCCAACGAGAAACACTACCAGCGAGAACGGCACAGAGGAGGAAGCGCCGCCGGTACTTTTGAGGGCGAGCAAACGCAAAGCGTCAAAGAACGCAGAATGCAGTTCGAAAAGGATGAGACGAACGCCAATACCAATGAGCTGGTCTGTGCAATTTTCTGCAAACTCTGAAAGCGACGACAACGAAAGCTCGAATACTGAAAATCTTCTTGAACTTTGGTTTCAAAGCAACCTGGTTGAAGAAATCAATGATGGAATTCAAATACTACAAGTTCAAATACTGCTAAAATAAAAAGCGAAAGACAACGGCGGACGCCACTGTCGCGGCAAAGAAATCGAAGAACTCAAATCCGGCTCCGGAACCGACCAAGGAGAACAAACCGCATTGTATTAAAAAAATGTGCCAACAGCACTCGTGTTCACTGTTCACAATTGCTCACTCTTGCTGGCTGTGAAACACTTACAATCATCTAGCTGTGTCAACCGCATTGTATTGAACAGCGTTTCCATAAATACGGCGGAATTCCACGAATTCGGCCAGTTTCAGTCAATTCTGGTTGAAACTCCAACATCAGCCGGGACAACTTTACGCGCCTCTCCTTCAATTTTACGGTATGATTTTGCAGTAAATAACTCCACATTTTAAGCTCTGGTTGTTTAGAATATTGTTTAGCTCAACCGCTGTTCTGCGCTATTGTACCAATCTGAAATTGCGTTTTGATCTCACTCAAAACGCCTAGGGCAACGACCAGATCCGCCTGCCGGCTTGTGTCCAGGGACGCATGTCGTAAAAGTGCTCTTCGTGAGCACATTCAGCGACTCGGTCGACAACCTCCTGGAACATTTCGAAGGAGGCAAGCCTGTGCTTGCCTCCCATGTGGGAGCAGCAGTAAGCCATTTTTTATTTGAAAAAAAACATTGCTGTAGGCGATATGAGTTTGGGAAACTGCCGAGGTGCTTATATTAGGTCCTGATAAGTGCGTGCAGCAAGCGTTCACGACATGATAAATTCTCACTTGCAGGACAGGAGCGACCTTCTTATCACACTTTCTATGTACCACACGCATTCGCCGCGGTTTACAACTTCTTATCGCACGCCCGGCGATGTCACGCCCGGCGATCGCGGATGTGCCGCGGTTTACAACCGCTTATCACTTGCGAGCCATCGTTAGTCGTACAGCTCCTGCCACTCGCGTCCAAAACGTAACGTCCTCGACATCTAACCGATCTCTTTTTCAGTAACCGCTAATACCGCTCTTTTAGTTTGTTTATTTCAGTAATTAAACCAAAATCGCTTATTTGGCGGTCGACAACCACTGAGAATCGATTTCAAATTCAGGTAATTTTAACTTTGGTTTGCTTACAACCGCGACGTGTGTGTTAAATTGATCTATTTACACGCTTACACGCTTATCACTGCGTGCAACCAGGAATGGTCTTTGATCACTGGTTTCCTAGTTTTTGCACACTATAAAAGAGCAACATGCGTCCTCATTCATATCATTCCTTAGCTATTCTCGTTTTACTGATTTTTTAATAAACCCTACTTTCAGAAAAGACAACGAAGATGTCGATTGTCCAAGAGGTCATCCTGGAAAGGATCGAGAAGTTGGCCGAAATCGCTTCCAAAGAAGTGGAAGCCAGCATTGGGCGCATCAGCAAATGCGTGCATTGCAAAGAGGTAACAAAGAGGTTTTTGTCAGTCATCTTTCTTTTTTTTTAGGCTGCCGATGCGGTAGGCCTCTTGTCGGAGCTCCGACAAAGCCTCAGCCATTCTTTGAATGGAATAGAGGAGAGCGCTAAGCGCTTTCGTCTGAGCCAACGAAAACGTGGAGGCAAGTAATCATTGTGTATGAATTTTGTAATGGTGGAATTTCAGCCGCTGAGCTTGCCGACATCGACATCGACGGGCTCTTTGCCTCACCGAAGAAGAGTCGGCCAGGTATACTTATTGTTTTTTTTTTCAATTTCAATTGTTGAGATTTCAGAACCGGCCGGCGACCTCTCTGTCTGGAAACAGAGAGGAAGGACCGAAAACCACCTGCCCCCAGGTATACTTATCTGTTTTAATTCAATTTTAATCGTTGAGATTTCAGACAGCGACAAAAAACCGCTGTCGTACTGGATTGGCAAATCCAGGGCAGCCGGAGCCGGAATCTGCCCCGTCGCGAACCGACGGGCGCGCCCCGTCTCGAGCCGACGAGGGCGCCGCCCCGTCGCGAGCCGACGATGGCGAACCCGGGACCCGGGACGAGGACACCGTAATAGCTATTGTTGTATTTGTTAATTGTATAAGATAATAAATAAGAGATGAGATTCTATTGTTTCAAAACAGTACGATAAAGCAAATATAAAGAATAAAGCTTGCTACCCGCGTGATAGTTGGTGTGTTTTTCGAGGATTTCCTTTTAAATAAACTTGCAGAAATATACTCACACTTATTAGCACAACTACCACTTCGAGTTCCATTCAGGAACACGGTATGCAGTAGTGATATAACAATATCACCTTAGAACGAGTCAGCAGACAGTTCGTTCTAAGAGAAAAACACTTGGAACTGAACGTATTTTTAGCGCGCCTCCTAAGAACGAGATGCCAAACAGCTTGTACTAGCAGTTTGTGTGTTTTTTGCGTCTTTGCAACTAGAGTGCTCCAATTGGCAGTTTTGCGGACGTTGACCTATCGAGGGATTGTCGGTGCGATATTTTGAGGATTTATTCCTTTTCACAATTGGCTCTTGTAATTGTTAATTGTGTGAGATAATAAATTAGAGATGAGAGTCATTGTTTCAAAATAGTACGATAAAGCTATCTACAAATATAAATATTTTCAGAGGGAGATACATTTTTAAGAAACACTGGTTCTCTGGAACGATACCAATTGTTGTCGTCGTCTTCTCAATACTGATTGCGCTGGTCTTGCTGATCATCTTTCTGAAGAAGATTCGTCGTACAGAATTGTATGTGGTTCCACAACATCTCTGATCGCTTGTACCGCGCAAAGAAATCTCGTCAAAATAAGGTACTCTGATAACCTTGTGAACAAACTCAACCTGGATTTTGTGGACACGGATTTGATGGTGCGGCACGAGCAGATACCAGCAGGCAATTTTAGTCATTCCTCCCAAGAGCCCGTTGCTGTCCCCCGGCTCAACACAAAGAAGATGTCAGCAAATTGGATCGTCTACAACCTAAAGAAGGTTACTGAATGCTTTTTAATAATATGATTTAACCCGAGTCACAGAGATACGACTTAGGCTTAGCTATCAAATAAACATAAAAGTGTTCGTACGGGGAAAAGCGACAGTGCAAGTGCACTTGAGCTATTGATTTTTGGTTTGCCAAAAGCGCGCCAAAAGAGCGCAAAACAGCGGACAAACAGGGTGAGGCGACGCGACTGTGCGAGGCCACAGCGTCTTCCTCCACGGCTGGTGCTCTGTCGCGACAGCCGACATTTGCGCCGTTCTTTGTTTCGCGTTGCACAATGCTTTCTCATCGTGATGTGTATCCAGCTCGAGATGCCAGACCAGACTCGAGCTGTTCCCACACTTCAGTTGTCGTCTTATTTCAGTAAATAAACCAGAATCGCTTATTTGGCAGTCGACAACCACTGAGAACCGACTTCAAATTCAGGTAACTTAGTTTTGCTTACAGCGGATCTTAAAAATCATTGGTTTTGTGCTTTTTTTCGGTTTTCTTCCGCAATCCGACTATTTTCAAATGTTACCGTGGTATTACTGATTTCGAAGGTATGTTTGTGTGTGTGTCTTCTGTTCGCACCGGAGTCATTCGAAACATTGAAACGATCGGTCGTTCAGAAAACACAACACAAAAGAAACGACACCATCTGGCGTCAAACTCAGACACAGCGCACTGCCAATGAGCCAACACGCGCACGTATTTGAAACGTTGCAATGAGGATCCATTTGCGATGAAGCGGTTTGTTACGAGAAGCAAAGTTAAGAAACAGATCAAAGCGGATTCAACTAGAAATTATGTCTGTTTTAAGTGCGAATATGAAAACCATCGTGATGTGCTTGGAGTTTTCGCGTGCTCTAGTTAAGTATTTTATACCGATCTTAACAGGAACGGTAATATGATGAAAATTTTGGCGAAGTTATCTCCCCTTCTCCAAAAAAGCAATGCGATAATTGTAACTACTGTACTCTCGAAAATCAGGCATTAAGTTCGTAGCATGATCAAACAGTATCTCAAAGTGCATGGGAAAGAGGCAGAATTGCATGCCTGGGTATCATATCAGCCGCTATGAGATTAAAAGAAGCTGGCAGCTATTTCAAATATTCGTGCATTTTGGTCGGCCGAGGGTAGTCTTTGTCTCCACAGTTCAATTATTTTCAGATAAAACTCCTAAACTGGACCATCACTGCTTTTTGCGTAGTTGTTTGCGCGGGATTCATCGTCGAGGAATTAAACAACGCACGGACGGCTGCTGTGGACTTGGGCGAAATTGAGTGAGTAACTTAAACCAACTGCGCATTAATAAGGTTCGTTCAGGTTTACTAACAGTGACCTTGAATGCTACAATGTTCGGATCACCCTTAACGAGACGGACGACTCTGAACTGCTCACACAAAAAAAACCGAAGTGCTTGATTACTACTGCCAGAGCGCCATCGACCGGAATCTTCGATCTGTGTTGCTGCTTGTTGGACTGGCAATGAAATCTGTTGAACTGGTATACGATGCCTTAGTTCACTCCCGCTTTATGAACCTAAAAGCCGGTGCTGTTAGCTTCTATTGGAGACTCTATTCCGACTACTCCAAGTGCTCTTAGCTGTGAACGTGAGAGTGCGCTATAATTTTTTCACAATTAGTGCTAACTTACAAATTTACAGGTTCAACTCCAAAATGCTTTCCTATTTGAATGCGCAAACTATTGCTGACTGCTACAGCTACAGTATTGTTCACGAGGCGCAACGAAGCGGAATACCGTCGATTCGTCATCGCCAACGGCAATGGACGGTTGTCGACACTGATCACTCTTTTGCGCTATCGCGACTAATCGCGCCGTTCCTCTATTGCTGATTCCGATCCTTCTGCTTCTTCTCGATTGCGCTGGATCACTCTTTTGCGCTATCGCGACTAATCGCTATCGCGACTAATTTGCGGGTCCTTTCAAGTATGTATGTTACGCGTTTCAACGATGCTACATGCTTTTTTAACCTTAGCCAATTTGATCAATTAAAATTTCTTCGCGACGCAGTGGGCCATAGTCTCTTTGCAAAAACAAAGATGCCTATTCGACTGGCAAAACGGCTTCTAGAGGAAGTGGGCGAAGTTGTTGAAGGCAGTTGAAGAACGATACCTGCAGTCCAAAACCGGAAGCCAATTGGTTCGAATAGAGAGAAAGGTTATTCCTATCTACGACCTCTACTTCTAAGAAGAGTCCTTTGTGAAATGTAAGTTTATTCTGGTTCAAACATTTCTATATCAGATGTTTCTTTTAAGGGATGGCAGGATCACCACGGTGTTCTACACTCATACTGATCAATATGACAGTCAGCGACGTTTGCTGGAGAACTATCAAAGCCTTTCAAGCTGGCGCCTTCGAGCGTGTCGTTGACAAGTTTTAGAGAGACCAGAACTTCTTGTAAAATATTTTGATACTGATTGATTCGTATACTAGTAATACGCTGCAATAAAGATTTTGGTACAAAATTAGGAACTCTCACTCTAGTGAACTACCATCAATGCCAAATCAGCACCATTGTTAACCGAGACAACCAGACACGTCAAAAACCGGAACCATTCTAAGACTCGTCGTTTAACGACGGTGACAACCGAAACTATACTCGGTTGTCCGAACAACCAAATGATTTAGCTGACGCTATAGGAAAGTAAAACTCAGACGAATCAAATGCAGTCGTACAAGAACACATAAACAATATGAAATTTATTTTTGCAAGAAGTTTCAGTCGAGTTCTCGCGTCATGGTTGGTGACCAATTGTCCCCAGTCGATAACGACGCTCTTTAACATGTCCAGACTGTTTATGCAGTCAATCATTGATGTCATCGCGCAGGCGTCCGTTGACGTCCACGTTTCGTTCTCCTTGATTCCTGCTTCTTTTTATGGTCTAAAAAATTATTTGTTATTACTAGTGGGTGCTGCGTTGCAACTAACTCGACCTCCAAGATCATTCCTCAACTTGTTGCCTACTTCACGAGTGCGAGGTAAAGCGATGTTTGGCGATTACGGTCATTTCACAAAAACCGCGAACGCAAAAGAAATCCGGTGTTGGTCGTGGCTCGGCCAACCCATTTAAAGAGCTTGCTGCGTGGCGCCTGCCGGCCAACTGCAAACGCACCTAAGGAGCCGCGGCTAAGCTCATTTTTGAGGAGTCAGAGTGATGTTCGGCGCTGACGCGCCGCTCAAAAAGATGCTGTCGCAATCATACAACTACAAAGCGTAAAACTCGGCGATCTTATGAAGATCTCGTTACAATGCGCCCATCGAAATGTGTTGGAAGAAATGCTTCAACTTCCAAGAAATCTCTTCTGTTGTGCAACGAGAAAGGCGCAAAGCAGCGCGCCATATTCTGCTCAAAACGAATATTGATTAGTGATCCACAAATCTAGCGTGCCCAAACGCATCAGAAATGAAGAGAACAGCGCGTAGTGTCGATCGATTACAATAGAGGTGAAAAACGCAATTGCTATTGATTTTTGGTAAAACGCGCCAAAAGAGAGCAAAACAAAGCACAAGCAGGGTGAGGCGACGCGATCCTCCACGGTTGATGCTCTGTGAGAGTCGCCATTTGCGTCGTTCTTTGTTTCGCGTTGCACATTGTTTTCTCATGTGACGTGTATCCAGCTCGAGATGTCAGACTTGCTGTGCCAAGATATTAAGCTCTTGTCTTATTTCAGTAAATAAACCAGAATCGCTTATTTGGCAGTCGACAACCACTGAGAACCGACTTCAAATTCAGGTAATTTTAACTTTGTTTTGCTTCTTAATCTTAAAGTGGATCTTAAAAATCATCGGTTTTGTGCTTTTCTTTTCTATCCGTTGTCTTCCGCAATCCGCAATGTTCATAAGAGCCTTAAACTCTTCGCTACAAACGAACGCAAATAAAATTTCCATTTTGCACTTTTTTTATTGCAATGCGTCATACAAAACGTGTGAAATCAATGTATTGAAGAGTTGTATTAATTCTGAAAAATTAAGCGAAATCACCATAAATCGTACCGACTTTTGTGCGCGCATTGACTTCAGCCGTGACGCTACGCGGATGTCCTTCAAATGAAAGTAAGAAATGGAGACAGAGTTCGTCGATTTTGAAGATTCCACTGACAGAATTCGCTAAATCTCGAAAGTTTGAGGACTTGAACAATATCCATTTTAGTCATTCTACCTACTAACGAGCAGTGTTTTAGAAAATGATGGAAGCCGAGAAAGCCCTAGAACTGTTCAAATATTACCGTGATGTCACCTTCACTTTCCAGATTGAGGTATCGCCAAAGGCTTCGCTGGAGGAACATTATGAACGCATCCAGATTGACTACGAGAATTCGTATCCGTTTACTTTTCGGAAATTCGTATCCGGAATTGTTTTAGAAATGTAAGATTCTGGTGTTGCAACGCTAACAAGTTATTTTCAGTTCTTTCACACACTGCGAGAGCTGAATAGTTATGGCACTCATGCGAGATTGCTTTCCGTGGAGGAGATCATTAAGAATCATCCACATGAACTCTCGTCGTTTTTACGTTTAGCAGAGTTCAATGCGGTTGATGAGGTTATGTTTGCTATTGTGCGGACTTTAGCATCAATGAAGGCAAACGAAACCTACTCAATTGTCACTGAAATTGGAATGTAATGTTTTTAATCATTTTCTAATCAATATACCTTATATTAATGTTGTTATGTTCAATTAAATTGTACTGATCACTTCAGAAAACGGCCCAATCGTGCAGAGCACAAACATATCAAATTTAATGAAGATCGCTTTAAAATTCAATAATGTGGGATAAAAGGCAAAGGTCTTTTTGCATTAGAAAACTTTGAAGTGCGTGATCCGCTGCTTTACAAAAGTACGAACATCGTATTTAAACGCAAAGTTGTGTTTTAAGGAACGATAATGCCTGCCAACGAGGCCCAACAGAAAGAAGGTCGCTCAGTGATTGTTTTCTTCAAAGATCTGGGGGACCGTAAATTGGCTTGTTATCCTCAAGGCACTGAAATGGGTTCTTTTGCAAACTGTTCTAGAAATAAGCCACACGAAAAGTTGATGTTTGACTCGTTGATTAGCTTCAACTTGTTGCAATCCAAAAAATTGCCCGTTCAAGTGAATTCAAGTGAAATTCTGTGGGATTACGGTTGTTCGATGGGCCCCTCACATGAAGTTCCTGATTGGTACATGAATTCGTGATGTGGCTATATTGTTCTCTGCGCACATTGTCTAAGCGCAACCATCCATAAATTTGCTTGTTGGTAGTGGACCGGGTTCGTGAAAGTCAGGTAAGACAAATGCTGAAACGAATCGGCAATGAAAAAGTGAACAGAAAATCGCCGATTTTCGCATAGACAATCGATCGGAAGCGTGTTTTTATAAACTTCCTCGACCGTTTCAAAGCTCTCAGTTGGCGTTCTTTTGAAAATCGTGAGAAGAGCGCGCCGGTCGTCGCTCAAACGACCGGCGCTGGTGACTGTGCGACCGAAAATTATGGTTAAAGGTCACTTCGCGCAATAAAGAGCGGTGATTGCTTTGCGATTTCCAGCAAGGCAAACGTGCAGACAATGGAACGCAATCCTGTCATTATACAATCGCCTGTGGGCATCAACAGTTGGCCGGTCTTTGCAACATTTTGCGAGTGAAAAGAAATCCGCACAAGGCCCAAAATTAACCGCTGTTCGATTGGAAGAGATTTCTTGGAAGTTGATGCACTTCTTCCAACAACTTTTGGTGGGCGCATTGAAACGAGCTCTTCATAAGATCGCCGGGTCTTGCTTAGCCTCGGCTCCTTAGGTGCGATCGCAATCGTCACGTCGGCGCCGATTTTCGCAGACAATGATAGCGGATTCTGTTTATTTCCTATCCAAAAAAATAGAGAAAATGACATCGACACACAAGAGAATATTAATGTACTTCCTTTTCGTCCTCTCCACTGCTGTAGCCATTGTCACACTGACAACGGCATACATGGCCGGTACTATCTTCGCAAGATTCGCACAGGATACAGTGAGCGCATCCGATAACGCTGTAACAATTTTAACTAACACAACAATTAAAGAACCAATTTGTGTACCTTACTAGGGCAACGCCAGATGACCAGCACTCGACACTGTCTTCTCTTCTAAATTTAACACATTACGATTGGTTGCGTAGTCTTCAACTCACTGATGCTGAAAGGTATGAGAGGCAATTAGCTTTCCTGCTCTTGCAAACATTTTCTATTGCATCCATTATATCCGAATCGCCGAGCACCGACCAGGAAACTGCCCACGTGATCAAGGAGCTTGCAGCTCCCGCCCCACCAATCCACAAATATAGTTGAATCGTTGCTAGCACTGCCGCGCCGCCTGAGACAGCTGCAATGGCCGGCGTCCTCCTTTTTCTCTGCTGTAACATTTGAAGGGCTTCCCTCCCCTGCAATGAATTGTAAACCGAATAGCAATGAACCAGTGACTTGCTTCTATCAAGAAATGTCCATGTTTCTCTCTCATGAACGCGTCCAATTCTGCTACTGATTCTTTCTTAAACGATATGCTTGGACAGTCTCAATCATCGCCACCAAGCTCCAGCCGGCGCTTTCTTTTCGCAATTTTTGATAAAATTCCTTTTCTTCACGAATCTTGTCTAGATCCTCGTCTTGATGCTTGTTCGTTTCGTGCCTTTTCAGTTGTGAATGGTAGTCGAGGCAGCATCTTCGATTTGACGACCCCCGGTTTACAAACTTAGAAAGTGCTCTCTCACAGGAGCGTCCATCTTCTTATCACAGAGGAATTTTCCGTTTTTCAGAAGAGCGTTTGAGCTAAACAATATTCTAAACAACCAGAGCATAAAATGTAGAGTAATTGACTGCAAAATCATACCGTAAAATTGAAGGAGAGGCGCGTAAAGTTGTCCCGGCTAATGTAGGGGTTTCAACCAGAATTGACTAAAACTGGCCGAATTCGTGGGATTCCGCCGTATTTATGGAAACGCTGTTCAATACAGTGCTCGTTGTGTCAATCGCATTGTATTGAAATCGATCACAATTAAATCCTCGAGATCTTTTCGTCAACTACAAAACGAATAATTCGTTTGTTGGTTGTCATGGAAGCCGTCCATGCGGCTACGACCAACGGCAAAAGCTTGCCGCCAACCTGTCAAGACGGTCATGCCTGTTGTGATACTTATCGTATTGTTTGTTTTGTTACGTATTTTACCGTTGAAAATACAAGGTTTAATTACCCAAGTTTGAGGTCCCACGGTTGTCACCCCCTGTCGTATCGCTCACTGCCACCTGAGGAAGGGATCGCTGAACCATCGCTGAGCTAAATTGGATGTTTCCCACCGGAGTTATGTTGGATTTTATGATTTTAATGATTTTTCGTTGCCGAACGGTCACAAATCTGTGTTTCCTGTGTCCTACCCTACCAAATCGAGGTCGCGTAAGACGGTAGTGGAGTTGAAAATGATGAAAACGGCCCAAAAGTACAAAAAACCATTGAAAAATCATAAAATGCAACATGACCCGGTGGGAAACATCTAATTTAGCTCACCGATGGCTCAAACAAACGGCATTGAGCTGGGGAAGACTTCTACTAGGCTAGGTTTTGCCAAAAATGTATGAGAAAAGAAAGAAAACAGAAAAGACCGAAAAACAGCCGATTTTCACAGTACATATTGCCGTCTCAAGCAAAATATTTGTCCTGAGGTGGCGACGCTCGTCACTCTTTTATTTTCATTTTTCGCAGACGGGAATTGGCGTCCGGGACGACAATATACAAAGTTTGCCTAGGCCTAAGCCTGCACTCACTACAAAGCCATAAATTCCAAAATCCGGCAGTTGTTCACGTACGCGCAGAGACGCCTATTGTGAAAGACTCCTAATGTGACAGACGCATAAAGTTGCGGAGGCGCCCATCCCAGGATAGTGTCGTCCTCTCCACCGGTCCTTTGTATGAGGGTGAAAAACAAATGCTATTGATTTTTCGTAAAACGCGCCAAAAGCGCGCAAAACAGCGGACAAACAGAGTGAGGCGACGCGACTGTGCGAGGCCACAGCGTCTTCCTCCACGGCTGGTGCTCTGTCGCGACAGTCGTCATATGCGCCGTTCTTTGTTTCGCGTTGCACAATGCTTTCTTATGGTGACGTGTATCGAGTTCGAGATGTCAGACTTGCTGTTCCAACAACTTACGTTGTCGTCCTATTTCAGTAATTAAACCAAAATCGCTTATTTGGCAGTCGATAACCAATGAGAATCGACTTCAAAATCAGGTAACTTAGTTTTGCTTACAACGGATCTTAAAAATTAAGATTTTCCTGCTCATTAGGAACAAGACCGTCGGCTCTAGAATTTACATCGAGGAGGCTCGCTACTGCGAAAAGCAATTAAAGAAACACTGGTTCTCTGGAACGATACCAATTGTTGTCGTCGTCTTCTCAACCATTGACTTCTACGTCCGCGTAGCATCGGTTTTCTTCTCGATTTCCTTGTCGAGTTATCGCCAGAGAGCCTACCATTGGTCTCTGCGTTCGGGCTTCTCGGCAGAACTGCTTTCTGTGTCCAAGTTGACCACATCCGAAGCATTCCATCCGCCTTCTTGTGCAATTCTTGGCCATGTGCGGACCCAAGCAATTCCAGCACTGCAGCTCATCTTCGTCGTCCGATCCATTTCGCGACGATCTGTCCTTCTGCTGCTTCCTCCATGGTTGACGGTGCGACTGCTCATCAAGAGTCGGTTTACTGGTCTTCCTCTTCTGCAGCATGTTGATATCCATCGTCTGCGAGGTATTTCGCTCAATTTGCTTCGAATCCGACGTTATCGTTGAGAAACGCTCGCAGAGCGATAGAAGGTCATCGAGCTTCGTCTTCGATTCCTTCTCCATTTTCTCCAGCACCAGCTTGCGATACGACTGATCTTCCGGGCGATCGAGCCCACATGCGAACATAAGACACTTCAGGTTGTCGATCGTGAACGTGGAGAGATCGAAACGTTCTGCCTCCCGATTGACTTCGGCAGCGTAACCTTGAAGTTCTTGTCCGGTAGTTCTTCGCATTAAGAAACAGCGTCGTCGAACAGCAAATGTTGACTCCTTTCGACCAAAGTACTTCGTCAACTTCGTTCTCGTGTCATCCAATGACAGATCTTCTGGCTTCGTCGGCAGCAACAAATTTGCGTAGCGGTTGTACGTTACTGGATCGAGCTTCTTCAGCATTAGTCGAACCTTCACCGCATCATCCAAGCCAACTGCGTCTTTCTCGAACACAGTCCTATGCCGCTCGTACCATCGATCGAAGGTCGCGTCCATGTTTTCTTCGTACGCGAAGACTTCCATGCTACGCGCCAGTACATCTACTGGCAGTTACATCCAATTTGGGTCCAGCACCAGCTTGGGGAGTCGCTGCAGTTGCGGCGGTTTTGGGAGCTTTCAGCAGCGTCTCTATTGCCTTCCCTTGAGCCAGCAAGAGCTTCATGATCTGCGCAGACGTCATTTCGGTGGCGTCGGCGTCACCCATAGTTCTTGTTCTTCAATCCTGATCGCCAGTTGTTGTGTCCTCAGGTGGCGGTGAGCGACACGACAGGGGTGATAACTGGGGGACCTCAAACTTGGGTAATTAAACCTTTATCTAAGTAATAAACACGTAACAAACAATCACGATTAACAATCATAATGAACACAATTCGCACCATTGCGAAATACTGATTACGAAATCAGTGATCAACCAGATCCACTGATTTAGGCCAGCGACACGTGGCGAACATAAACGGTGGATGCAGGGTGTTCGTGGTGAGACCCAATTATGAATTGAACTCCATCACCAGATATCTAACACCTTCCCCACTTGGAAAGTCCATGTTTCCAAGTATTCGTAGTAGCATCCGCATACTTCTTCCATTGGTTCCGTCGTCGCGGTGTCCTCCGAGTCCTATCCACTCGTTTCCATTTCGGGCCAGTATCCATACGATCTTCGTATACTGCCTTTTTGCCATCGTTTCCATTCGAGGTCAGGTTGCTAAGCTGAACCTTTTTGGCTGGCTGCTTCGCCATCTTGTCGGCCTGCGCGCAGAGTCCTTTCCAGAGTCCACCGAACGAATCATCGCGTTCTTCCAGGATCTGGTCTTCCATCATCTTAATGGAGCTTAACTGCGGCCCGGTCTTCTTTTCCTTGCTGGTCGGCAGCGTAAACAACGTGTTTACTCGCAAGCCATCTTCGCGTTGCTCTGCTCGTGACTTCGGCGTTCTAGTCTGACGAGGCTTATCATTAACCGCGAGCTTCGAGTTTCGACCTTTCTTGATCTTCAGTTCGCTAACGTTCTGCGACACTGCTTCGCTTTTCCGCTGGAGCACTTCCTTTCTCGTCTTCAGCGTCACGGCTTCCTGTGAGCGTTCCTTGCGATCTCCATTGATCGACGACCTCAACACCGTGTTGACATGAACGGCTTGTCCGAGCTGGCGTCTTCTGTACGAGTCAGTTTGCTAGGCTGACGGTTCCATCTTCCAGCTTTCTTCGGCACTTGAGCGCGTTCTGTTCTGCGGCTTCCTTCAGCTGGTCGATACTGCTTCGGCAAAGACTTAGTTCCGGTCTGAGGCAATCCATAACCATTCCCCTCCCTGCTAAGCTTGAGCTTCCTTCTGCCGATCTTCTTGACGCACTGCTGATCCGCTTGCGACTTTCCATTAAATCGGCTTTTCAGTTGGTCCATGTAGCCCAGTACGGCTAACCATCCATTTCCAACGACGTCCAGACCGTTGTCTGACGCAAGAACGTGACATCGTCCATGATGCACTTCCTTTTGACTGCTTTGCCGGAACGAACACGTGAAAGAGCCTTTCATTTTTATGAGTGATCCGTTCACACCATCGGCTGCTTTCACTCCGCCTTGAAGCTTTGGTGATCCCAACTTCTGCCAAGTTTTCTTCGTGATCACAGTCAGGTCTGCACCTGTGTCTACCAACAGCTTCGTAGGTCGACCATTGACTTCTACGTCCGCGTAGCATCGGTTTCTTCTCGATTTCCTTGTCGAGTTATCGCCAGAGAGCCTACCATTGGTCTCTGCGTTCGGGCTTCTCGGCAGAACTGCTTTCTGTGTCCAAGTTGACCACATCCGAAGCATTCCATCCGCCTTCTTGTGCAATTCTTGGCCATGTGCGACCAAGCAATTCCAGCACTGCAGCTCATCTTCGTCGTCCGATCCATTTCGCGACGATCTGTCCTTCTGCTGCTTCCTCCATGGTTGACGTTGCGACTGCGCTTCACGAGTCGGCTTACTGGCTTCCCTCTTCTGCAGCATGTTGATATCCATCATCTGCGAGTATTTAGCTCTATCTGCTTCGAATCCGACGTTATCGTTGAGAAACGCTCACAGAGCGATAGAAGGTCATCGAGTTTCGTCGTCGATTCCTTCTCCATTTCTCCAGCACCAGCTTGCGATACGACTGATCTTCCAGGCGATCGAGCCCACATGCGAACATTAGACACTTTCAGGTTGTCGATCGTGAACGTGGAGAGATCGAAACGTTCTGCCTCCCGATTGACTTCGGCAGCATAACCTTGAAGTTCTTGTCCGGTAGTTCTTCGCATTAAGAAACAGCGTCGACGAACAGCAAATGTTG